>CM076573.1:367144612-367339357 GCA_034641835.2 Pinus albicaulis
CGTGACCTGTGAGCAGTGAAATAACTTGAAAACACTTTCATGGAATTCCCCTAAACATGTACTCTCATTTCCCTGAAGACAACTCCTCGTGAAAAACCCTAAAAACACCCCTTTTTGCATTGGCGCGGGTAGCCAGTTCATTACCCGCGCGAATGGGGGAAATCCTTCAAAGAGGGCGCGCCAATTGGCGCTCTATCCTAGAGTCGCACTCGCGCCAGCCATTTTAAGGAGTGTTTTTTTAAAATAAATGGCAGAAGTTTCATCCTAATTGATCCAAGAACTGGTATCTAATTTGAGTTAGGAAGTTTGGCTCCGGATCTCCATGTAGAGGAAGTGGTTTTCCATCTCTCATGGAAGCTTCCTTGAGGATAGGGCCAATCCCATGATTATAGGGATCCCAACTCCCCTTCCTCCATCTATAAAAGCTTGCTCATCTCATTTGCAAGCTAATCTCCAAGTCTGCAAGTTCCCAAGAGCCTAATGCTGCAAGAGCTTTGATCCATTCCCTTAAGGCCAAATCCAAGCAAGGAGATCATTGTCGACACATCCGGAGAGAGAGGCTTGTCCCATCCCTGACAGGCTTTATCGAGACACGTTCTGCTGACAACCCTTTGAAGGAGAATTCAGTGTCAGAGCTATGGTTGTATTCTTCTTTTGATTAATTAATGATAAGCGACTATTGGTTATGGTTCCACTCTTGTTCTTGATGATGATCATGAGTTATGTCTTCTCTGACTGACATATAGTTGTATGCACTGGATTTTACACTTGCGTTTGTTTTGTTTCTTGCATGTGCAGGTGTCCGATCATGGAGATCGTGAGGATTGTGATCTTCTAGAGCTACGGAATGGGAGCGCTACTTTCTCTACGAGCGACAACGTTGGATTCCAGGTAAGCCTTCATCGCTAGTTGGTTTATTTGCAATTAGGAACCTGCACTATAGCGTGAACGATTGTTGCTAGACTCGATCTGGGCTAGTAGGGATCACCTCTATCCGCAGAGGGGATTTACCTCCACAACAATCCTGCAGTTAAGATGGCAGAAATTTTGGAGGAATCTCCAAATCTTGCGCCACTTCCAGATTTGTCGGAGCTAACTGGCAATTCTCGGTCTGGGCTAGTAGGGATCGCCTCTGTCCGCAGAGGGGATTTACCTCCACAACAAGAATAACTCATAGAAGATTTCAAGGAAAATTGCATGGTTGCTCTGGAAGAGGTAAGTAGATTGAATAAGGAAAATGAGGAACTCAAGAATCAGGTAAAGTATTTCAATCATCACCTTGAAAAAATAAAGGAGGAAGTTATTATTTCAAAGCATCAAGAACAAGAAAGAGACGATGATCTTAAAAATCTTAACGTAAAATTACATCAAAATAAAAGGAGACACGATGAAGAAGTCACCTTCATGAAAAAAAAATTAGAAGAAGCAGAAAAAAGGGAAGATATTTTTACAAGTCTCAACCAGAGATCTAAGGAATTGAGTAAATTTTAAGTATAAATTGATCAATATAAAGAGGAAGTAACCTCCCTAAAATCTCATCTAGAAGAAGCAAATAAACTGATGTAAGGAGCTAGTTAAGAATTTAAAAGAATAATTGGTCTTCCTTAAAGGAAAATTTGATGAAGCAGATATGGAAAGAAAAATCACGACATGCCAACTAAAAGAAAAGGATGAAGATACTAACATATTTGAATCAGATATCATCTCTTTTAAATTCCAAGCATGTGAAAACAAGGATGAAGGAAGAAATGGAGAGTCAATTGGAAAAGAAAGATGAATACTATGAGAAGATGAAAGAAGATATTGTTTTTCTAAAGAAAAAAGTTGATCAAATAAACAATAAATTCAAGAATTCTCAATCCTTGGATTACATCCTCGGTGATAAAATATCCCCTCTTGAAAAATCTGGTCTTGGATATGCAGGTGTGTTTTCTAGCAAAAGTGATGCAAACCCTAATTCATCAAAAGACAAGAATGTGGAGAACTTTGAAAGTTTTTCTAATCTCCCCATCTCCAGCAGAAGCAAGGAGAAGAGTCAAAATAACATCGAAATATCCTTTTCTTCAAGAATACATGATGAAAGCATCAAAGAATATCATCAAATAATCTCAAGGAAGAATAACGTCAGAATTATACCAAGGCAATCCTCATATTCAAGATATCAAACTATATTCTTTGGTTATTGTTACTCTTGTAAAAATTTTGGTCACATGGTAAAGGATTGTAGTGCATATAAAAAATAAATATATGATGACTCCAATCATTTCCTTAGAAGTAAAATTGTAGGGAGATACTCCAATACATTCACCAATAGAATTTATTCCCTTTCTTTCATGTACAAATCTAAATGCTTCAATATCATAACGTTGGACATGTGGCTCAAGATTTCAACTTGAATTGGGCTCCTAAACAATGTGAAGAATATTCAACCAAGCATGGAAAAAGAATCATAAAATTTTGGAAAATGGAGCAAGTATAACTAGAAAAGAACACCTTGAGTGTGCCTTGAATGATCCAGGCATAGATTCTAGTTGTTGATCAAATTTTGGCATCATAAACAGAAACTTTGTTCCACCAAAATTATTCTTATTAAGAAGAGATCATGCATGTTGTTAGGGGGAGCTCAGGTCAAAGAATGGTTACTTAAATATTGTCTCAAAAGTTAAGCATTATGATAGGGGGAGTTGTCCTTGATAAATATAGGGGAAGAAGCACAATGATAAGGGGAGCACCATATGAAGAAGTTGTCACTGATGTGAAAGGAAGAGAGAATCTTGAAAGCAAGAGAGTATTTCCATCAATGAAAAAGGGGGAGATTTTTGGATAAGGTTTTCATTGATGCCAATATATTGTCCAACATTTTTTCTAGCCCTAGATGATGCCCTACAAAGATTGATTAAAGATATCCTAGATGCATTACTGAAACCGGCCCTAGGAGAAAACCATAGATTAAAACCATAGGAGGATGACCTAAGTATGAAGTATATGCCAATGGGGCACTTTTAAAATAAGGATATGTTGATGCTGGACTAAACTCTAGGTGCATGAAAATTATCCATTGGTAGTAAAGAAGAATAATAAGATGCATGAAAATCAAGTGTTTACTATTGTAAGGAACCAAAACAAAAAAATATCCATTTTGGTGCTCAAAATATATATAACGGTAAAGAGAGTGCCCTTAAAATCCTTTTCTAACATAAATTTGGAACCAGGAAAATAGTTTCAACCACTTTGACCCCGGGGATTGTATGTCTGATCGAGGTGGCTCTAGAAATGCTCAATTTTCAAAGTGTCTAGATCTTAACAATATTAGCACCAAGATGTATTGTTCTTCATTACGAACCCAATGATGTGAGCGACACCTGAATTGGAGTTTGTATGGTCATTTTATGACCATTAGAAGTTTGCAAGTAATAAGGGGATGTGGGACCTATTTAGCTGATGTGGTGATGAAATGACCAATAGGCCTTCAATACATGGCCTGCCAAAATTGGACTCCTAGCCCTACAAAATAAAAAATAAAAAATAAAAGAATAATATTAAATCTTAATTAAAACAAAAATATATTAAAAAAATCATATAAAGACAAATCATTTTAAACCAATATCTATATATATATATATATATATATGGTTATGAAAAATGCATGGTCAACGAATTTTTATATGGGTTGGATGGTATTATTCCATACCAACAAAAAAAACGATATTAAAAATTAAAATTGGAAGGTTGTTATATAAACCAACATGGCATATTGGAAGGATTCTTATATGGTTTGTTAAACCAATAGAACCCATGCAAAATAAAACCCAATGTATACTTTATGTGGTTATAGAGTCATATTATATGGTTTTGGAGGCATGTAAAATGAAAACCATATGTTTTATAAAATGAATGTCGATAGGATTCGACCACCTCACCACCTATATAACAACCCAATGTATACTTTATATGGTTATAAAACCATATTATATGGTTTTGGAGGCATGTAAAATGAAAAACATTTATTTTATAAAATGAATGTCAATAGGATTTGACCACCTCACCACCTATATAACAGCGCACAAACATGGTCGGCCAACCAACGACCCAACCTTGGTAACTCTTGCAATGTAAATCTATATAAGAATCCATTAACTTGTGTGTGGGGGGTGAGTATCGGAACCAAGAGCAGACGGCTGAGAGGAGATGAAGCACCGCATGAGCCAAACTTGACACAATGACCCAAAATCATGCCAACACGATTTTCGAGATGGGGAATCTTGCAGAAATATTCCTTTTGCAAAATGTTGAGGAATATTTAGATTTTCTTGGAGGCTAATTTTTTATAGAGGCAAAAGTATATCAAGTTTATACTCATTTTTCTCAGAATTTCACAAGGATTTTGATGGAGAGATAGGTTTCCTCATCTGAGCAGCAGATCTTCATTCAACTTGTAGAAAGGAATCTTTTTGGGATCATGAGGAATCTAAAAGATTCCCTTGGGGCCAAATTTTCACAGTGACAAAATTATGTCGAGTTTATACTCATTCTTATTAGTGTTTCTCATGGAATGTGATGGTGTAATCTGATTCCTCATATGAGCAATAGAATTTTAGGCAACATGTAGGAAGAAATATTTATGGAATCTTAAGGAATCTAAAATATTCCTTGGAGACCCGAAAATGTTAGTTTCAGAACTAGGCTGACTTTATATTAATTTTTCACAGTTTTTCGTAAGGAATGCAATGGTGTGATCATATTTTTCATATGGGCAATTGAATTCCAGTCAACCAGTAGGAAGGAAACTTTTGGGGAACCTTTGAGATTCTTGAGGGTCCATATTTCACAGAGTTAGAAGGGGCTCAAGTTTATACTCGTTTGAACTAGTTTTTAGCCAGTAATTCAACCATGCAACTCATTTCTTTAGCAGACATGTGCATTTTCAGGCTATCCCCAGAAGTGGAGGTATAAGATGCATTTCTTCCATGTGTTTAGTTGTTTTTTTTTTATATGATGATTTTATTTTGAGATCCATGTATGGCACTTTGTGAGAGGATCCTTGTACGTCACTTTAGGTGAGATTCTGATATTTTTTTATGTTGATGAAGAGATTTTATGAGTGAGAATTCTTATAGAAGAGTGTCTCGTGGAGATACATGCCACTCTAGTTAAGGAATTTCATCCTTGTATTTGAAAAACAACACATCATGTACTTATCTTCATCTTGCAACAATTAATGAAGTGGTCTCCCCACTCTTGACACCGAGCCCAGAGACGTAACCCACACTAGGTGAACTTAGTTATCAAGTTGTGTGTGTTATTTGATTTGATGGTTGCATTTATGTTTCCTCTTATTTAAATTAAGCACATGTGGTTTTTCATACTCTTTCACATGAAATTATGCTAACATCACAAAAGTAAAAGATATCTGTTCATTCTGGTAGCTGAGAAAATTTGGATCAAGTTCGGTATCAGAGTCGTCTTCTTGTTGATGTGAATTGCGAGTGTGAATGATAATCAAAGATTGAACGTGCAACAATAAGGTAAAGGGGGAACAAAAAAGATATCTATGAGGACCTCCTTAGGATGGCACACATGGTAGATATAATGTATGTAGATTATGAGGAGAAATGGAAGGATAGGAACAAGAGAAAGACAGAGCAGAGAATGATGCTCCATCTACATATTTGATTGAATATACTTCTTATTCATATTCTTCTCATCATTCAAATGACGAGATCAACGAAGGCCTTCAAGCGTAGAATACTAAATTGAGGAGACTTCTACAAAAAGAATAGGAGGAGAAGCATAGATTGCAACTTCAATTATGAGTCATGGAAGAGGCCTTGGAAAAGTTGAAGTGAAACGAAGGCTCAACGAAGCCATCATCACCTGCCTCATAATCAAAAGCTAAGGTAAATAGTGTTGGTAGTTCTTAAGTTTCATTTTCACATGATGATGATGATTTGGGTGCTTTTGAAAAGCACACTACAAGAATTGGTTCAAGATTATTGAAAAAGATGGGATATGAAGGCAATGGCCTAGGATCTAATGGGCAATGCATTGTGAATCCAATCCAAGTGGTGGAATTACCATGACATGCAGGATTTGGCTATGTTAGAAAGGAAGAGACGGGAGAATATTCATGCGACAAGTCTGAGACAATCATAAGGATGTTGATTGAACCTCACAAGCCTCCAGTGATCGTGATTGCAGATCATTTCCAAATGGGATTAAGCATTCCAAAGAGAGATCTAAAGAAAGGTATAAAAAGTATCAATATTATAAAGTTCATTTTGATTACAAGCATATTTTTAATGATGATAATAAATCTTGACATAGTAAACCATGTAGTTTTTGTGATTTGTATAACCATGTGATTGTCGAGTGTTGGAAGAGAATGGAAACAAGAAAGAGGAAATTACGAGAAAGGCCTTTTCCACATCAAGGAAGGAAGAAGGTTAAGCAGGTTTGTAGGAATAATAATTTTTGTAGCCATTGCAACAAAGATGGACATCATAAAGCCACATGTTGGAGGCTCCATCCATAGCATCATCTCAAGGACAAAGCACATGTGCAGGAACTGGTTGGAAAAGTTTTTCAATAAGCGAATCAGCTCCAGGACGATGAACCATTCACTTTTATGAGTGATAGATGGTTTTATTAGATATGGAATTTTTTCATAGCCATCTTATTTTAAATCATATGTTGCGACATGATTGTAAAAGTGATGATGTTTTTGGCCCTTTTGTTGATAATTGGGGTATTTGTTTCCATTATGATGTACACTTGACCACTTAGTGTGTGTTATAAACTCTTAGAGAGTATGGGGAAGCTTGGGTCATGATTTTTCATGTAATTGAACATGTAGTTTGTATATATTGTACTATAGGTTTGCAGAGGATGCAGGTGTCACTTCATCACGTATCGCTCTGAAGAACAAAGGTGAAGGAGAAGGAAATGTGTCTTGTTAGGGAACTTGTTGTGCATATAAGGGAGTATAGCATATTGCATATTATTTTCATGCTTTTGGAGGACCAAAATCTCCTCAGTGGGGAGGAATGATCCAGTTGGCTTCATAAATGTTCAATTTTCAAAGTGTCTAGACCTCATCAATATTGGCACCAGGATGTAGTTTTCATTATTGCAAACCCAATGACGCAAGCGACACCTGAATTGGAGTTTGTATGGTCATTTTATGACCATTAGAAGTTTGCAAGTCATAAGGGGATGTGGGCCCTATTTAGATGATGTGGCAATGAAATGGTCATTGGATCTTTAACACATGGCATGCCAAAATTGGCCCCCTAGACCTACAAAAATACAAACAAAAAATAATACTCTTAAATCTCAAATAAAACAAAAATATATTAAAAAAATAAAAAAAATCATATAAAGACAAATCATTTAAAAATAAATATTTAAACATATATATTTTTTTAAATATGGTTATAAAAAATACATATTCAATGAATTGTTATAAGGGTTGGATGGTATTATTCCATACCCACAAAAGAAACCATCTTAAAAAATAAAATTGGAAGAATTTTTATATGGTTTGTTAAACCAACGGAACCCATGCAAAATAAAATCCAACGTATAGATTTGTGGTGGTGATATTGTAACAGTTACATATATATACTTTATATGGTTATATGGTTATATGATCTGGATATGGGCAAAATTTTTATTACTATTCAAGCTCCCTCATCAGTATTAAAATGTGTTTAAGGATCGACTAATGGTAACCATTTGTGAAGGGGTTTATGTGTGTAGTTTCATGTGTATTTGATGATAAAATTATGATTTAATTAATAATTAAAAAACTCATATACAAAAAATGAAATGCAGTAAAATAACTCACAACAATCACATAACATAATGGATGATGATGGAGTTCACCCCTCATGGGCTACATCTCCATGGACCTCCTTTAACTAGTTAGGCCCTCTTGGAATTATGATTAAAATTTCTGGTTACAAGCACCAGTATTTCTCCAATGGTTTTTATAATTGTTCCTTGGCTTTAGAACACTCAAATACCCCAAAAATGACTATCCAATCTCTGAATTTGGTTACCAGCTCCTCTAGGCTTGACCTCCAATCTTGGTGGCTATGAACTTGTTTAATCTCCAAAGTGAAAAAATAACCTTTATATGTGCTCCAACACATCTATAACTTGTACCACTATGTTCAGAGCATCAAATACATAAAAATTTGACTATTCATTCACTAAAATTGTCCTTAAACTGATCTGGGCATGGCCTTCCCTCCTGGTGGCCCTAGGCTTAAAAATTTTCAAGTGACCAAAAACACTTATAGATGAGCTCATTTGCCTCTGCAATTTCTTCCAATGGATTCTGAGCATGAAAAACTGCTAAGAATGATTATCCTTGAGAAAAAATTGGTCGAAAATTGAACAAGATATGCCTCATTAAATTTTCCCCTAGATTCTGCCTCTAAATCTGGAACACTGCTAGATAACCCCGACAAATTTGGAAGTGGCATCAGATTTGGAGATTCTGCTAAAAATCTGCCAAGTTAACTACCAGATTAATTATGGCTAACTGCAAATTAACTATGCATTAAGTGCACACTAATCCACACTTAATTGAGCGCTTAACTAAAATCATATGATAAAGATCCATGAGGAGGAGGGTTGGCCCCTCTCCATTCCTTCGCCCACAAAATCCGCACTGCAATCAAATAGAAAATCCGTAGAATTCATTTCAACGAAATGGCCCGTGGTGTGTTGGTAGTGGGTAGTAGTGCTGGGGATTGGTTTCGACCCGTGACCTCGCCCCTCCATGCACGCTTTTGCAAACACCCACTATATGAATACGCTCCATCCATAATATCCAACGTAATGTTTTGTTTAAATATACTATGGTTTTAATAATATAATTCCACCAAAATTATATTATGCCATGCCATATTTAAATTCGAAATTCCACCAACGTATCTTTGACATTAATCGACTTTGGAGTTTTAAATGAAATATGTGGTATTAAAATATAATTAAGTTTAGAATTAAAATGTAATAATATATATAAATATATATAAATAATAAATTATATGATATAAAAAACCATATAAAATATTAAATAACTAAATAAATAAATATATAAATATAAATATAAATAAATATATATATATATATATATATATATATATATATATATATATAATAATAAAAATAATTTCTCACAAAAATTATCATGAACCCAAATTCAACCTTGGAGGACATTGGGCAATATTTACCTTCACAAACCAAACTGGCGAATCCAATTGTGAAACTCGTCACAGTGTCATTGGGCTAAAAACTGAAGAATATTCTCTACATGCTGACTGGACTGCCATATCATCAGTTGTACCTATTCTGCAATATTTTTTAAAAATTTGCATGTTCTTAATGGCGATCAGCAGACCATTACTCCACCCGAACTCAGTTTTCAACGAAACAAGTTACATTGGATTCCTTGCGATGGGTCGGTCGTTGTCGTTCTAGTTTGGTGAAATTCTGAGCACTTTCATTTTTGAGCTAATTTTTTCCTCTGGTCCAAATTTTGATTACTCCTTCCCACTGACATGCTTTTGGACACACAAAAGCTGGTTATCTCATGAGTGTTGAACACTCTTTTGTTTCCCAAGTTCTATCATCTTGATTCTACTTGGAGAAATTGCTATGACAACCACTTGCCCACTGACATGCCTTGCCTTGTCTTGCAAATGGCTTTCCTCTTCAACCATTGTTCTCCTTTTGCTGCTGACCCAAACCAACACTTGCTGGTTTCTTGTTGATATAACACTTTTGTTGTACCAAATCGATTCCTCAGTGCCTTACCACTGAGAATCTTGTTCCTCCTTTACACAATGAGTGAACTGCAGTGAATAGCTTATAACATCAGTAAAAATAAAAAAGCAATGACCATTCTTTTACCTCCATGGTTCCAAATTCCACATTTGGAAGAATGCATTCGCCATCTACTTCTCTTCTTGGTGTCAACATGTAACATGGTCTACAATGGCTGAAAATGTTCTTTACATCTTGTCACAAACAAAATATATTCAGATTCAACCATCAATCTGAAAAGCACATCATGCAAGAAACAACTTGATGACATATCATCTTGCTCCTTCAAAGCAACTAATTTCACATCATGTGAACATCGCCATGTACTCTCACATCTTGATGTCAAAATTCATCGACCAAACACAAGTCGACAAAAACATTCCTCTTCAAACAACTGACTCTCAAGTCAAGCATAAGCATGCGAAATAATTTGACGATTCTTTTCCCAAAACAAAAATAATTTCACATCTCATGAAACACTTCGTCAACATCTCCTTTTCATATTTGGAGACAAAATAAACTCTTCCAAGTTGATATGACATGCATGCAACACACAATCGATCAACAGAAGTCGGCACTCATGCATGTGCAAATGATCAACACTCTCAAGTTGACAACACACATGTTCAACAAAGCAATCGACCAACAAAAGTCAATTACTCATGCATGTTCAAGTACAATGAAACCATCAAAATTCCATTGTTCATACACACAAACTCTCATGCATGTATAAAATTCTTTAACTCTCTTACGAGTACAATCATAAGTACAAGAACTCCATCCATATGTACATGTACTTAAAGCTGAAATGAACAAATTTTGTTGCAATAAAGTGAGTCAACATACTCCACTTTCAATCACCTTTTTGGCGTAAACATGCAACATGCATTCCATTGGCAAAGAAATGCATCAAACAAAAGACATTCAAAGCCTTAATTGGATAACAAATCTAACCATTTCAATGGCGCTTCTTTCAGCTGCACATCATCATCATGTGAATCATCTTGACCCACATCAATTATGGAATATTATTTTCCATTCTTACCATTCTCTTTCTCCACCTTATTCAAATGTCATGGATGAGTTGTTGGATACAAAGTCCAACACTTGTCTACAAGATGACCTTGCTTATGGCAATGAGTGCAAAATAATTTCCTCTTTTTTTCAGCATAGTTTTCTTTATCTTTGGCTTTCTTCCTCCTTTGCTTTAAAATTTTCATGTGCATGGATATCCTCTTCCAAGACCTTGAAACATTATGGTTATCCAAACCACAAAAGGAACATGCAACTTTCCTCCAAACCTTATGTTAGTATGAATCTTAATTCCAAGCATACGAAAAAAGACCACTTTAGCTGTGCATAACCAATAACCCTAACAACAGAGATGACTGCCAATATATTCAGATCTGCAGTTAGGTGATCAAGATAAATGCTACAAAAATCTAGATCTATGCATTAGAAGACATTAAACAGTATAAAAAAACAAGATTTACTCCATGCATCCAATAGACAAGACAAGAATATGTTGAATGAATTTTGTATTAGGGGCACCTGAGAGGAAAACACAGGAGGGTGTTCCCAGTTCTCCTCAATGGGATGGGTTCTTGAAATTCCTCAGCACTTCAAATCTATAATTCCTCTCTCTTGATGGTGTAGAAAACCCAGACAAAAATGGCTGCAAAATATGACTATGATGGTGGATCAATAGTCAAACCAAAATCATAGTTCCATAGTGATATTTAGGCAACAAAACGTGATAAATGAATGGAAAAACCCTTCTATTTATAACAAAATATTGAGTTAGTCTAGATATTAACAGACAATTAAAAAATATTATTAACCAAATCAAGATCCAACTTTTATGGAATATTTTATTATATTTGTTGGAGGGAAAAGGAATTTGACTTGGGTCAAATCCATTTATTTGTAAATAATAAATAAATAAATGATTTATTTATCATTTTAAGGATGTGGTTGAGTAATAATCAAGTAAATAATAATTTATTTAATTATTTAAGGGTGATTTAGTCATATTTAACAAAGAATATTATTTAAATAAGGTTTAAATAATTATTCTTAGAAAATAATAAGATAAATAATGATTTATCTAATTAATTTCCTTATTTTGGGTTAAATATAACCAAGAATATTAATTAAACTGTTGTTTAACTAATTATTCCTTGAGGAAAATCAAACAAATGTATATATATTTAATATTTCCTCATGGGGTTTTCTGTTTAGACCATAAACAACTTAATAAAGGTGGTTTACTAAGTTATTTTCATAATGAAAGCAATTTTACTTAGGGTAAAATTGATCTTACATGGTGTACTTGGGTCCATCTAATGATAATAGGTTAGATGACCAAAAAAATGGTGTAACAACTTATGTGAGAATTTTCTTTGTTTATCATAATCAAAAGAAACTTGATTAAAAGCAGACTTATACCTTGAACATTCACCTATGTCGCCTTCTTCAGGAGGTGAATTTGATGAGGTAGTGCCTCTCTTCGGAATACCAACCATTTCTTCAATGGTTTTAGAGCTTTCAACATCCTCGTGTTCTCCATTCTCATTAGTTGCATGCTTATGAGCACCTTCTTGCAAAGTGGGTGTAAAATTTTTTCATTCCTCATGAACACAATATTCACAAGTTTGCGGTAATGAACATGAACACCTTCATGTGCCTCCTTGGGTTTAGAGCTTTCTCCATCATGTTGTCCATAACCAAGACCTAAATACTCAAGCTTTTCCTCAACAACAATTGGCTAAACTATGCCTTGTGCATGTTTTTCTAATCCTTTACCTTCATAGCCCATCTTCATCAATAATTTGGGCCCTATTCCTCTAGCGTGTCTTTCAAAAGAACCTACACATTAATTTTGAGAGGAAATTGAGGATAAAATTGAATTGCATACCTCTTTTTCATGTACATACATGGCTAAGGATTCTTTGGCATCATGGAGTTGAGTCTCCATCTCATTCATCTTTTCAAGAAGCTCTTGTTTCTCCTCCTTCATGGCAATCAACTGCTCTTGAAGTTTAATGCTCTCCCTCCTATCTTCATACTTCTCTTGCATCTTATCAATCATAATGTAGAGTTTCTGCAGCATCTCTTTATCAAAGAGTTTTTGTAAGGAAGATTGACTAGAAATATCACTTAATGAATCTACCATCAAACATGAAATGCATACAAAGCTTCTTTGTTGTGTTTTGGTAATCTGAAGTCTCAATCTTTTCCTTCTCCTTCACACATAAATTTGGAAAACTGTTAAATTCTCCTTGCACAAATTCAACAACCAAAAGCTATATAATCAATATCTAACCTTGGTTAAAATGAGCTAAACTTTTTCTATGATACCAACTTGATCTAAATATGGGAAAACATTTTGTTTCTATGCAAGATCCCTCATCAGTATTAAAAATGTGTTTAAGGATCGACTCATGTTAACCATTTGTGAAAGGGGTTTATATGTGTAGTTTCATGTGTCTTTGATGATCAAATTATGATTTACTTAATAATTAAAAAGATCATATACCGCAAACTAAATGCAGTAAAATAACTCACAGAAATCACATAACACAATGGATGATGATGGAGTTCACCACTCCCAGGCTACATCTCCATGGACTTGATTTAACTAGCTAGGCGCTCTTGATATTATGAGTAAAATGTTTGATTACAAGCATCAATATTTCTCCAATGGTTTTTTTTACTATTCCATTGGCTTTAGAACACTCAAATACCCCCAAAATAACTATTCAATCTCTGAATTTGGTTACCAGCTCCTCTAGGCTTGACCTCCAACCCCGGTGGCCATGGGCTTGTTTAATCTCCAAAGTGAAAAAATAACCTTCATATGTGCTCCAACACCTCTATAAACTATACCATTGTGTTCAAAACATAAAATATATTAAAATTTAATATTAATTCACTGAAATTGGCCTTCAGCTGATCTGGGTACTATCACTCCGCCATATTTCTAAGGCTGAAGAAGAAATCCCAATAAAGGTAACCACAGACCAATATTATAGCCTGGTAGATAGCCCTACCAAGCCAGAGAGGGATCTCTCCACAAATTTGCATCCAAGAGGGTTGGATGAATTAGGGTTTTAGGCTAGGTATAAGTACAGGGGTTTGATTTTATTTGATTGGGTTGTTGGATGGGAGAATTAGGTCAAAGAGGCTAGTTCATGGAAAAAAAGATTAGGGTTACATAGATTCAATGGGGCAAGGTAGGTATAAAACCTAACACTTTAGGGTTTCTTGACTGGGATGGATCAGATAGGCGAGGAGATAGAAAGAGAAAGGCTAAGCATGAATTATTTCTAAATTGAATAAGATGGACAAACTATGAAGGTTTTCCCAAAACAAAGCATGAGAAATGTATTTTGTTTATCAACTTAAAAACCATCATATCATATAAATGAAATAGATCATGAAATAAAAAATTCATACATAATGAGACATAAGAATAAAAATGTTAAATTTCCATATCACAGGTATCCCAAAGAAATAGCTGCAACCTTTTCATTAATTTCTTACCAAATAGATTACACTAGAGTCTTTGATCAATGTATCAACATCCAACAATGTCCAACCTCTGAAAATGTGTCAAAAAGTACAAGATATAGACCTAAAACAACCTCTCCCAACCTCAGGGGTCAAATCCATGAGAGGAGGAGCAGTTCCACCAAAAAATGAGTTGAATACCTAGAGTGTAGGGAGGTCAAACTGACTCATCCCTCACTTTTTGCAAACTAATTCATTACACCTCATCATGAGTTTTAATCTAATGTATTTACCCTAGGTAACAGTAAAAACATGAAAATTACATTTACATCATCAATTACATAAGTAAAATATTTATTTCCCAATATGAAAATCAAATTTGTGTAAAAAACAAAGAAAAATAAGAAAAAGTCAGGTGCTCCTTCAAAATGCGAGGTGTGCCCTCCCCGTGCCAAGTACGCCCTCCAACTTGCAGTTGATGTTTGGATGGGTTACCGATGTCAAAATTGAGCTCAGGATAGCTCATTAGAAATCTTATCATGTCTACTTTCCATATATATTCTTGGTTTGCAGAATGGACTTGATTTGACCTCTCAAAACTTCATTCTCCCAAGACTGATCAGTGTGCAGCACTAAGGTGAAAAATGAGGCAGAACTATGGGTTTTAGGGTGTTTTCATTTTTCACCTGCCAATTGTCAAAAAAAAGCTTGGAAAAGTTGTTTTCTTGCATTTATTCATCATTATGAATCTAATTGTGGTCTTACTTTAGCCAAAATATTCCTCAAACAAAAGTGCAACTTCTAGGGAACTGCGCACCTAGCTTTGCAGCTATCGCAAAATTGTCTTGAAATGCACAAAATTTTCAAAATTTACTAAAATGTCCCAAAACCTGTCAAAATTTGTTGAATGATGACTGGTGATGAATTTTATGCATGGAGAGAGGCTTCAACAAGGATATCAAACCTTATTTTCTCTTCTTGCATGGTCAAGGCTTCAATTTTTACATTGGCTTGTTAAATTTTTGACCTTGCAAATTTGTTTTTCTTGGCATAGTGCTTGGCCCTATTTCTCAATATATCATTATCCTTGTTTTCCTTCTCCAAAATATTCTCTAGGTGTTGGTTAGCTCTGTCAAGCCATTTCTCTCGGTTCTCATTGATTACCACTGTAAATTGTTCATTCAAAGTGAGCCGATTAGCAAGATCAGCCTCCTTTTGCCTCTCTAGTTCTAGAGCTCTTTTCAACCCTCTAGTCCTAGGCCTTCTCCTTGGCACTTGTTTATGTGCCTCATTGGTTTCACCATATGTTTCTAATGTCTCTTCAAGCAAGACTTTAGTTTTTTTTGCCTCTCTTTGAGCTTTGATGAATTTCATTTCATCAATGAAATGTTTGGTCTTTAGCTGTTGGTTCTCTTGCTCAAGAAAGGTAATTAAATTTTTAGATCTCTCAAGATTACTTTATAGCTCCTTAATCTTGGCTTATTTCTCCTTGATGATTGTGCTAGTGATCTCAGAATCATCTTGTTGACTCAAATCAACAAGGTCAAACTCCATTTCTGTCTCATGAAGATTCTCCTCCTCATGCCTCATCTCTTCTTGAATATATGCCTCTATCACCTTTTTTTTTCCTTTTTCTACCTACTTTTCCGATGAATAAGGCAAGGCCCCTTCAATAATATGTGGGGAAAACACTTTCTTATGACCTATCCAGTATGTTTTTTCCAATATGCCCATATTGGCCCTCTTAGGCTTGCTAATCTCAACCCTGCTTGGTGACCCAATGTGCACATGAAATGGTGATGGTGGTGGTGAAATGGGTGGAGTAGTTTGAGTTGATGATGAATCAGGTAATGTGGGATGAGATGGAGGAATGGAAGTGGAGGGATGAGATGGTAGAGGCACAACTTGAGCATGTTGAACTGGTGGAGCAGTGAAGATGTCATTTGCTATGAAAGTACTCCATGAGATGTTAAATTGATCAAGGTGGTGGAGGACTATGATCTTGATGAGGGAGTGGTGAAAAAAAAAATTCATCTAGTGGTCATAATCTATCTTTTGAACCAGGTAAGACATTTTTCAATGCTCCTGAAGATAAAATAAGGTATGTTGAGCATTTTGACCCTTGTGAAGTGCATTATTAATTGGACATAATAGGTGTAGAGTCTAGAGAACCTTCCTTCACAAGTAAAGTACTGCATGATGATTTTAATCATGAGGGCATACCTATCCAGTAGGTAAGAGAAATGAAAGACCCTATTTCCATCATTTTTGTACCTTGGCTTAATGTAGGGCTCATAGTAATGATCATCCAAGTCTTTTTGTTTGTACCATTTTTCACCAACATTCGGAATCCCAGTGGGAGCTGCTATTATAGCTGTGGATACTGTGAATGTGACACCAGCAAAGCTTACTTGGTTTCCATGAATATTATAAATGAACAGCTTGGTAAAAATAGGGTGATATTGGATCCTTTGTATTTTTTACAGTAGTCAAAGCATTCTACATGCTTGAAACATGTCACTGTCATGAGAGAGGTCATGAGTTCTTTGGTGTTTGGAGGTTCCATTATGAGGATGCTCCCTCCTTTTTGTGGCCTCCTCTCTTCCTTTTCTTCTTCCTCACTGATTTCTTTGTTTTCTTCTTCCATGGTGTCTTGGCTAAAAACCCTAGGTAGATGATGGGAGTGAAATGTAGGTTTAGGGAGTGGGGAATGGGATAGAAAAAAAATAGGAAGATGGGGGAAGGGGTTTATGAAATGAGGGAGGTGACAAGGAGTAGAAATGATAAGGGAATTGTGAATGGGAATTTAATTATAGGTATAGGGATTTTGGGAAACTAGAGAATCGAAGAACCTAGGTCTTAGGGTTTTGGGAAAATGGGTTTTTGGAAATGAAGATAGTGATATAGGGGGTAGGGATAGGGTCAATTTAAATTTACGAAAGGAATGTGAGCTGGTAGGGAATTTAAATTGGGGATTTGATAGTGATACTAGGGTTTCAAGCTCAAGAAACATCAAATATTTCATACAACATTAAAAACCACACAAATTGATTTGAGGAGAAGAGGAATGGTGTAATTGTGGCTTGCTTGCTGGAGAGTGTGGGCAATGATTTTCTAAAGGTTGAAAGCAATGCCAATCGATTTGGTGCTCACTGAGAATTTTTGGGCAAGTGCACAACGCCTGCTACAGGTGCGCCTTCCCTTTTCTAGGTGTGTAGTGCCTGAAGGCAGTGCACAACGTGAGCTATAGTTGCACCCTCCTGATTTCTAGGTGCACAATGCCACACAAAAACTCAAATATTTTCCATTCAAACTGGAATTTCATGTTGTGGAGGTGGTGACTCAATGCTACAAGGGAGAAATGAAAATGAATTTGATGTCTTGAGGGCTTTTATACTTTTTGCATTGATGATTTGGGCCTTGGGACCCACTTTCTTCCTATATCCCTCACTTAATCTTTTGAAACATTGTCCTTTCACTTGACTCTTTCTTTTTGAATAATTGATCATTTGATATGCTGTGAGAACTCTAGGATTTGATTTCTTGGTGCTTTCACATGCTTGGAAAATTATGTTAGAAGCTTGGGAACCTTGTAGTTATTACATATAAATGACATAAAATTACAATATGAAAATTAAAAATTACATATTTTTGGAATAAGAATTACAATTCGTCATAAAAATCACAACTTTGAAAGCATAATTACATCTTTGCAAATCATCTCTTTACATGGTAAAGAGATGTTTATTTTGTTCACTCTTTCATTTACTGGCCTTACGCAATGGAATGAATATTTTATTGAACCTTGGAAACCCTAGTGACCTAATGAAACCTTGAAAAACCCTAAAAGACCTAATGAGATCTTGAAGGACTGAATTTCAAGATGACATGACTGGTATCGATTTTATGGATGATGTATAGTCATGAAGGTATGAAGATATGCCAGTAGGTAATCAAATTTGTGGAAGAGTGATGATTTTTGGACTAGGGCTACCATCAGTGACTAATTTTTTGCAAGACCTAGTGGAATGATACAAACTTTCTGAATGGGACTCCTAAAATGATATGAAAAGAAGATTTTGATCACTAATGGTAGGATGCAAATAATGACACTAACATTGGCCTTATTGGGGATGATAGCTCTGAAAGAGGTGTCAAGAACCACAAAACACTGGATTTTTCAGATCAGTGCCTTATCCATTGGGCCAATATGGTCAAAAAAACTCAAACTAATAAACATGACTGAAGACTGGTAACTCAGATGAAATAGACTAAAAACTGGACTGACTGAAATAAAAACTTACTAAACTTATTGATGGTAGCATATCACCGTGACTTGAGGGCTTAAAATCCTGATGACAACCACCTACCTGTTGAAGACATATGTACAATCATGTGAAGTGATCCTTCCAGTGTAACCAATCCAAAAGATGGCTACTTACTGAAATTTTTCTCTCATTTTCCTCGAGCAGGGAAAAAAAAAAAAAACCCTAGGCCACTCCAAGTGTCCACTAAACATGTGCTTTTGGTCCATGAAAACAAGAAAATACATATTCCCTTCTAATTGTAGAAAATCATTAAAAGGATCTTCAAAAATATGAAATGTTGCCTTGTCTTCAATTTCAGCAAAAACACAAGCACACTATTCATTTTGATATGAAAGAACACTTGGTTGTTGATTCATAGGAAGGCATAGGGAAGTATGACTTTCTGCTATCTAAGTGTTGGTTGTAAATTCCTCAAGCATGGGAAACTCTGATTCTATCTCTGGAATATTGTCTCTCTCAGACTCATTCTCCTTCCATTCATATTCTAAATGATCTTTGAATAGAAAACATCTTCAAGATTGTTAAACATGACAGCCTTTTCCTCTTCATGAAAGACAATAGTCTATGTTAGCTGATTTCTTTGCAGGAAATCATCATCACAAATTGGCTTACTCTCAACAAATTCCTGTATAGTTTCATCAATCTCATGATTGTCATCATTTAAACTCAAATTTTCATTTTCAATAATGGAAGAAATTTCACTAACACATTCTTGACTATGTGAACACTACAAACCTGCATTAGCTTAGGTTGTAAGATGACTTTTTAGGAGCTAAAATATCTCATCTTCAGTCAAAGGAGTAAGTAATCTTTGTTTTCTTTGGATGAAATAGTAATTATCTTATTTCCCTCCTAAATATTCACAAGGATGTTGAATATCTTATTTAATATCAAGAAAAGGATGATATAAATTTTCATCAGACTGCTGATTTATATCATGTGGTTTCATTTGACTATCAAGATGCAAAATTCTTTCATCTTCAAGCAAAGGGGAAGCTACTGTATGCTGAATATGATATTGTGTATAAAAGTGACTAGCTTCTTCGGATTGTTGTTGAAGGGATAGATCATAGAATACTTCAATTATTTCTTCATCATTCATGCATTCGATATCATCAATACTCTCAAGATATGCAATAAAACCTTCACTATAATCACAACAGCTTTGTAAGAGAGGTAAAGAAAGATTAGACTTCACATAATGTTTGGAGAACATCTTATGGAAATATTTAAGAGAACATAAACTTCCTTCTGGTAACCCTTCATACCATACCCTAGCTTTATCTTCAAGAATAGCCATAAAAACCTTCATGAGACAATCTTTAGGAAACTCAACTCTCAATCTACATACATGTACATGAAGCTTTACTAAATGCAGATCAGCATAAAATTTCTCTTCATATTTGAATATGGGAAGATGTGTAAACCAATCAACATAAGGCATAGGATTTGGAAATCCAAGGATTTGAGATCGATCCATAGGAACATACCTGGGATTTTTTCTTGCATTTGAACTCATCTCGACAACAATAAAGTCACCAAGAAGTCTATTGAAATTACCAGTTCTTAACAAGTGGAGTCGACATGAAAATTTTGAACCTTTGGATTCTGCAACACTGGAGTCACCAAGTGAATGATGCACAACCTTCTTGTGCATGATCTTTGTTCACCATCAACAATCAGATCCGATCTTTTTCGTTCTTTCCTAGGGAAGATTTGTCTTTTCGCCTCCCCGACAACGGCGCTAGTATGTTATCACTCCGCCAGATTTCTATGGCTAAAGAAGAAATCCCATCAGAGGTAACCACAGACCAATATTTTAGCTTGGTAGCTAGCCCTACCAAGTCGGAGAGGGCTCTCTCCACAAAGTCACAACCTAGAGGGTTGGATGAATTAGGGTTTTAGTCTAGGTATAAGTACCGGGGTTTAATTTGATTTGATTGGGTTGTCGAATGGGTGAATTAGGTCGAAGAGGCTAGGACGGGGAAAATAAGATTAGGGTTGCAGAGATTCAATGGGGAAAGGTAGGTATAAAACTTAACACTTCAGGGTTTCTTGAGTGGGATGGATCAGAAGGTGAGGATCTAGAAAGAGCAAGGATAAGCATGAATTCATTCTAAATTGAAGAAGATGGACAAACTATGAAGGTTTTCCCAAAATAGAGCATGAGAGATGTATTTTGTTTATCAACTTAAAAAGAAGCATATCATAGAAATGAAATGGATCATGAAACAAAAATTGATACATAATGAGACATAAGAAGAAAAATGATAAATTTCCATACCACAGGTATCCCAAAGAAATAGTTGCAACATTTTCATTAATTTCCTGCCAAATAGATTACACTAGAGTCTCTTATCAATGTATCAACATCCAACAATGTCCAAACTCTGAAAATGATTTAAAAAGTACAATATATAGACCTCAAACAACCTCTCCCAACCTCAGGGGTCGAATCCATGAGAGGAGGATTGGTTCCACCAAAAACTGAGTTGAATACCTAGAGTATAGGGAGGTCAAACTGACTCATCCCTCACTTTTGGCAAACTGATTCATTACACCTCATCATGAGTTTTCATCTATTGTATTTACCCTATGTAATAGTAAAAACATGAAAATTACATTTACATCATCAATTACATAATTAAAATCTTTATTTTCCAAGATGAAATTCAAATTTGCAGAAAAAACACATACAAATAAAAAAAATTCAGGTGCACCCTCAAAATGCCAGGAGCGCCCTCCTAGTGCTAGTTGCACCCTCTAACTTGTAGTTGAGTTTTGGATAGGTTCCTGGTGTCCAAATTGAGCTCAAGATATCTCATTGGAAATATTATCCTATCTACTTTAGAGATCTATGCTTGGTTTGCAGAATGGACTTGATTTGACCACTAAAAGTTTCATTATCCCAATACTGCTCAGTGCGCAGTGCTAAGGTGAAAAATGAGGCAGAACTATGGGTTTTAGGGTGGCTTTTCACCTTTTCACCTACCAATTGTCCAAAAAAAGCTTAGAAATGTTTTTTTCTTGCATTTATTCATCATTATGAATCTAATGGTGGTCTTATTTTGGCCAAAATATGCCTCAAACAAAAGTGCAGCACCTAGGGCGTTGCGCACCTAGCTTTGCAGCTGTCACAAAATTGTCTTAAAATGCACAAATTTTCAAAATCTGCAAAAATGTCCCAAAACCTGTCAAAATTTGTTGAAATGATGAAGTTTATGCATGGTGTGAGGCTTCAGTTGTTGGGTTGCAAAATGGGTATGTATTTGCTAGTAAGTTCATCCTCGTTATCCTTAATTCTTATCTTTTTCATGTCTTAATGCGCTAATATATTAAGAAATTGTGGTAATAAATGAGGAATGATTGCAGTTGCGATTTAAATAACGTTTACCCTTCTTCATGCAAGAAAGTGGACAAGGAACGATTGTGGTTCCCTGCTGTTGGCACAGCCAAATCCGACAAGCAAAGAAAAGAATGAGTCGGTTGCAGACAAGGCTAAGAACGAATCAGGGGGATCCGTGCGGAATAGAGGAGATGTCTTAAAGATAGAAATTGGTTGCGAATCCCTCAGGATCGAGAGATCCTGAGGGATCGCATTTACTATTTACTTTTTACCCTTTTTTATTATAAAAGGAAACAATTGTAGGAAAGGGGATCCCTGTTGTTTTTCCAAATTGTAAGCTTAATTACAGACTACATAGTTGTAGAACGAAATTACATTGTATTGCTACTCAAGTTCGATGATTAATTGAAGTTGTTGTTTTCATTTGCATCATCTGAAGTAATTTAGCAGTGCCTACTGGTGCCTAAGGGCCTGGCTTCCGGTGGAATTCACTGCTTCATCTGTGTCATACATTTCCAATTATCGCAAGTGTGATGGTTTGATAGTATTATTGCTTTTTGTGATTTTATTCCTTTGTTGTTCATTATTTTCCTGTGTTAACCAAATAGCTCTGTTTTATATAATTTACAGTATTGCTTTTTATTCAGTTTACTTCGACTTTTGGATTGAGTTTCTTAGATAAATATTCTGCTCAATGTGATCAACTGTAACGAGTATTAAATACTGTTGTTAGGCTCTCAGATTGATATCATTGTTGTTTTACTGAAGAATGCATTTGATTTAGATTCAATCAGTTTCAAAGAGAAGAGTTATCACTACTGTACTCTCCATTGATATTGTTGTTACTTGAAATTATGTAGGATTTGATTTCATTAGAGGATTGTGTTTTCTTTTAATTTCAATTAGAATTTACTTGCTGCATTCGTTTACTCTTGTATTAAAATATCTATACTAAAATATATGAAACATTACTCTCTGATTTAGATAGCAGCCACATACTGTGTACACTCTTGAAATAGAAGGACTTGCCCGGATCGATAATTAATGTGAAGATAATTAGGAGTTTAAAAGGCACCTTTTATCAGTCAAAATTTTGGCGTCATTTCCGGGGAGAGTGTAAGCCATTTACAAAGAGTGATGTATATCTAATAATTTTCTGTTGAGAGAGAACTGGGTATTAAAAGCGAAAGGTAAGAACCTGCATACGGAGCATGTAAAATGCCTGCTCCCCCACCCGCTTTCCAACAGAGTTGTTATAAATTTAGGGTAGAGTTAAACATTTGAATTGTTTGTATGAATGGCTAAGAAGAAAAAAACAGAAATCAATCCAATTCCACTACCCAAACCTGAAAAATATAAGGGACCGGTGACCCTTGGATGATCAACTTTCATAGACGAAATATTAAAGAAAGATGAATCTTAGCCATCAGTAGGTCCTCGAAACGCTGCTTCCAGACAACCTACTATCTCCCTTCGGGCCACAGGCTCACCATCTGTAGCCTACGCTGAGGTCCACAACAAAACTGAAGGAAGTGAGTAGAGTTTTCAAGAAATTGAAAATTCGTGCCCAATTTCCTCAAAAGAAGGGAATTCTTGTAATATTTGTGAAGGAGGAGGAGAAACAAGGGAAGAACCAAGATCCCCTCAGGTAGTAATTGAGCAAGGAATACCCATTATCCCAAACAGAGGGATTGTTGTTAAGATTATTTCCACCTCTTGTGAAAGAGGAGAAGAAACAAGGGAAGAACCAAGATCCCCTCAGGTAGTAATTGAGCAAGGGACACCCAGTATCCCAGACAGAGGGAGTGTTGTTAAGATTATTTCCACCCCTTTGGGACACCCTAGGGATAACTCCCCATCTCTAGAAATCCCGGAAGGATACTAGCATATATTTGATCAAATGGCTAACAATCCACAAGCACCCAAAACTTCCACATTGCAGTATCCCATCATTGACAAAGCTATCAACGCACCTATGAAAGCTATCCCTTTACAAAATATTCCCACCTTTCACGGGCTCACATCAGAGGATCCAGGTGTATTTCTGTTTGAATTTGATGTATTATGTCGGGGTTATGATTATACCACTGACCCCCAAAAACTAAAGCTTTTTCCCTCTACATTAAAATGTGCAGCCTTGCGTTGGTTCATGGGGCTAGGTGAGGGAACAATAAATGATTGGGATCAAATGAAGAATGATTTCCTTAAAAAATATCAAGATTATTGCAGATCTAGGGAATTGAAAGACAAAATATTCCAAATGGTAGCAAGACTCATTGAAACATTGGAAGAGTATGTAGAGTGCTTCCAATATAACCTCCAAAGATCCCCCTATGCAAATCTGCCTTTGCCTGACAATGTGCTAAAAACTACATTGATTAAAGTGATGAAAGAACAATGGATAGAGACATTAAATATTATGGGTAAAGGTGACATATATCAAGAAGATTATGTTGATATTAGTAAATTGTGTATCAGGTGCTCAAGGGGCAGTACGAGATTGAATCCAGTAGAATGCAACATGACCACTAGGGACAAAAAAATCTCTGGTGGAACCATTACTCATACAGAAATTGGCAATCTGCTAGAGGATTTCAAAACAGATATCTTGGGAACTTTGACGACACAATTAGACACCATGCAGGCCAAGAAGAAGAAGGCTGAAGCAGAATAGAACCTGGTGATATTTTTCTCGAGATGCGGGAAGAAGCATAGTCACAAAGAGTGTCTAATGGATATGGTATAAACCTGTTCCATATGTACTAAAGATCACGCCACATAAATTTGCCCGTCACTTGCAGGGTTAAAAGCAGTCTATAAAGAGGCAGAAGAAGAAACGGAACCAGTCTACCTGCTAAATCAGCATCGCCAATGGAAACCACGACAAACAGGTATGCCGACCGACCCATCTTCTTCCTTTCAGCCCTCTCAATATAATGCTCAACAATACACAGGAGCTATGTGGCAAAACCAAACACCTTTTCCCAATTGGTCACAGCAACCATTCTCTGTGCCACCTTGGTCCAACCAATCAAACCAAAGTAATAGTTGGCCAAATTTCCCTTGTTTCCCACCATTTTGGCCATCCTCCACATATCCATTCCAATGGCCATCCTCCACGTCACAAAACCAGAGTTGGTAGTCAAGCTGGAAATGACCTACAAATCAGCCAGCAGGAACAATCCCCCTACCTCAACCTACACTACCAGCACCCTACACATTGCAACAGAACCCTCAAACCAACCTACGACCACAGCTTCCAGCCCAACCCAACCCAAACCCCAACAATAGACCGATCCAATCTGTGCAAATTATTGAAGGACCTGAGCCAGAAACTGAGTTAAGGGAGTGTAATGAGCTGAAATTAAGGTTTGGGAGGATAATAGAGTTAGAGGGGGATAAAAATATACAAATTGAAAATCCGTTACCTGTAGAACAAGCACCACAAGTGGAGAATCCAGTTAAACAGAAAACTCACGATCAAACTATTACCTCTTCTCCACCATTCCCAGAAAGATTAATTATACCCCGCTTAATCGAATATCCAGATTTTGATCTTCTGGGAGAATTGAAAAAATTGTGTGTTAAAATACCTCTCCTCCAGGCTATTCAGGACATTCCAATTTATGCAAAAACTATTAAGGAATTATGTATGAAAAATCCAAAGAGGAAAACAAAAGCAACTGCAACTGTCCATGTCGTCAGTACTCTATCTGATTTATTATCAGGCAGAGAAACACTAGTAAAATATGAGGACCCAGGAAACCCTATAGTCACGGTGCAAATAAACGGGTGCTCCTTTCCCAATGCATTAGTTGACCTAGGAGCAGCAATCAATATTCTCACAACAAAAACTTGTCAAAATCTTGGCATTGCATCCTTGGACCCAACCACGACCCTCTTGGAACTTGCTGACCGATCAATTTTCAAACCAGAGGGGACATTACAGGATGTAATGGTGTTTGTATATTCTTGGGAATACCCAACATATTTTCTGATCATCAATCCTAGAAACTGACTAGATGGACATCCCCTAATTCTAGGAAGACCTTGGCTAGCAACCACAGATGCTTACATAAGCTGTCAGATAGGCAGCATGACTATAGCAAGAGGAAAAGATGTGAATAATTTAGCCTTATATCCTCCAGCTTAGCCAAGTCTAACAATAATAAAAACGAGAAAACAACCTGTATCATATTTAACTGAAAACATTAGATCACCACTAACTATAGAAGATGCTCTCGAATTCAAGAATCAAACAGAAGATGACATCATTAACACTTATATTAACCAACCAGATGTCGTATCTCATCCAAAATGTCACATGATCAAAGAAACCCTGGATAATGAAATCGAAGAGGATCCCTTAAAAGATATTAGCGACCAATCAATCCCAAAAAATTCTGTTTATAATAGGAAAACCATAGAAATTGAGCCATGGAAAACCTTAAATATCAATAAAAACCTGACTGAGGACCAGGCGCAGAGGCTTGTCCAACTTCTGAGAAAATATAAAGAAGCCTTCGCTTGGGATTACTCGGACATGAAAGGGATTGATCCCCAGCTATGCATGCACCACATCTATATAGAGAAGGAACGAGGCCCATTAGACAACCTCAACAGAGGTTAAACCCTCATCTTAAAGATATTGTGAAAGATGAATTACA
Organism: Pinus albicaulis; assembly: GCA_034641835.2. Taxonomy (NCBI): domain Eukaryota; kingdom Viridiplantae; phylum Streptophyta; class Pinopsida; order Pinales; family Pinaceae; genus Pinus; species Pinus albicaulis. Next base: position 367,171,300 of record CM076573.1, read on the forward strand.
AAAACTGTTGGATGTGAATTTCATCTATCCTATATCCGATAGCAAATGGGTCTCCCCATTAGTAGTAGTTCCTAAAAAGAATGGAAAGTGGTGTATATGTGTTGACTATAGAGAGCTTAATAAAGCAACCCAAAAAGATCATTTTCCCGTTCTGTTCATTGACCACCTGTCTTGGACACATTGGCAGGAAAAAAAAAATTTCTTTCCTACACGGCTTCAGCGACTACAACCAAATTCAAATTTCCCCTGAAGACCAGGATAAAACTACTTTTACCTGCCCATGGGGAACATTTGCTTACAGGGTCTTACTTTTTGGACTGTGCAATGCACCTACTACATTCGAGAGGGCTATACTCGGCATTTTTTCAGATCGGATAAATGAAGTGCTCGAGGTGTACATGGATGACTTTACACCTTACGGAGATGAATTTGAGCCAGCATTACAAACGCTAGAGAAAGTTCTACAATGATGCATTTCTACCAGGCTCTATTTAAGCCATGAAAAATGCCACATGATGATGACCGAGGGCCTCATCTTGGGCCACTATATTTCAGCAGCTGAAATCCAGGTAGATCCAGCAAAAATTCAGATAATTCTTTTAATACCTACCCCTTCCACACAAACTGAGGTACACAATTTCTTGATATTTTCTGGATATTATATGAGATTTATAAATAATTTCTCTTGAATTGCTACACCCTTATATGCATTAATAGGAAATATTGATTTCATTTGGACTGACAAATGTAATAGTGCTTTTGAAGATTTAAAACGGCTTGTATCAACAGCCCCAGTATTAAGGGGCCCAAATTGGGATTTTCCATTTCAGATCTCATCCGTCGCATTAGACATGGCTATTGGAGCTGTTCTCGGCCACGAGGAAGATAAGAAGCCATATGCGATATACTACATCAGCAAAAATCTATCTCCTGCTGAATTGAACTACATTGTGACCAAAAAGGAATTTCTAGCTGTAATCTATGCTATTAATAAATTTAGACAGTATATAACAGGATACCCTGTGGTTTTGTATACGGATCACTCTGCTATTAAATATCTAGCTAATAAACCTGTTACAAATGGAAGAGAAAAGATGGTTGATTCTTTTGCAGGAATTAGACATAACAATCAAAGATCAACCAGGAAAGGAAAATCCAGTAGCAGACTTCCTTTCACGTATGCCAAAGATAGATGACTCGGCAGTAGTAGAAGATTGGTTCCTGATGAACATTTATTTGCTGTAACCGTGAAAACACCGTGGTACACAGATGTCACAAACTACTTAGCAGTGGGAAAGTTACCCAAACACCTGACACCTAATGAAAGAAAATAAATAGTACAACGTAGCACGCAGTTCTCCTGGATTGGAGGTTATTTATTTCATACAGGGGCTGATATGCGCATTCGAAGATGTGTCAGGGAAGACGAAATCTTCGACATCCTGAAAGCCTGCCACGATGGGCCTTATGGAAGACATTTTTCAGACCACATGACTAGTCACAAAGTCTTACAGACGGGCTATTATTGGCCCGCCATTATTAAATACACCAAGAATTTTGTCCAGGCATGTGATAGTTGCCAAATAATGGGATGCCCTGGGCAGTCTGATGAGATGCCCCTACATCTGCAGTTAGTCATCGAACCTTTTGAGCGATGGGCGTTAGATTTCATCGATCCAATAAACCCATTATCTAATCAAAAGACATATATATTAGTTGCAACAGAGTATGTGACTAAATGGGTGGAGGTAGAAGCATTACCAAGGGCAACGAAGGACTCAGTTATTCACTTTCTTTTCCAACTTTTCGTGTGATATGGCTTGCCTAGAGAAATAATCACATATGGAGGGCCACAATTTATAGGCCATAAGATTGTTGCGACATTAAAAAATCACCATATCTTGCACAGAATCACAACTCCATACCACCCGCAGAAAAATGGCCAGGTAGAAAGCACCAATAAAGTAATCGAGGCAATACTCACAAAAAAATTCACATCACATAGACGTGACTGGGCTACCCGATTGCCAGAAGCCCTGTGGGCATACTGCATGACATGGAGAAATACCACGGGATATTCCCCATATCAGCTAGTGTTTGGCAAAGAGCCTATCTTCCCAACAGAATTTGAAATTTAGACATTGAGGATAGCTCAAGAAGTAGGCTTGGATCTGAATGAAGCACAGATTAACAGGCTACATCAAATCAATGAATTGGATGAAATCCTCCTATCAGCTCTTCAACATATTGCACTAATCCAACAACAAAGAGCGAAATGGCATGATGCCCTCATCAAGAAGAAGACATTCCATGAAGGTGATTGGGCACTTCTGTATGATTCTAGGTTCCAGGATTTCCCAGGATAACTCCAGACCAGATGGTTAGGCCCCTATGAGATACAAAAGGTGCATGATAATGGCACCCTCACATTAGCCAACATTGATGGGTCTGGCTACTCTTTTAAAGCAAATGGACATCGAGTACGCCTCTATCACAAACCACTTACCAGGGAGTCCTTTTCCCAACAACTACGGGAAGATTCCACTATACAAATTCTTGCTGAGGAGGGCAACCCTTCCAAAACACCAGTTCAATGAAGGAATACAATTTTTTTCAAACTTGTACATAAGTTTTCCTTTTTATTTTTGAATTTTATTGTATGTTAGTTTTGATTCTTTCCTCTATTTTCTTTGTTGTTTCCTACAGGGAACAATTGTTGTTCCCTTTAAGGAACAACAATTTTTGCATCTATTTTCTTTGTTGTTCCCTACAGGGAACAACTGTTGTTCCCTATAAGGAACAACAATTTTCGTATATATTTTGCTTTGTTGTTCCCTACAGGAAACAACGATTGTTCCCTATAAGGAACAACAATTTTTGTGTGAATTTTGCTTTGTTGTTCCCTACAAGGAACCACTGCTGTTCCCTATAAGGAACAACAATTTTTGTGTGTATTTCGCTTTGCTGTTCCCGACAGGAACAACAATTTTTCGTGTGAATTTTGTTTAGTTGTTCCCTATAGGGAACAACTGTTGTTCCCTCTATGGAACAACAAATTTTTTTTAGTATAGCTTGCTTTGCTGTTCCTTACAGGGAACAACTGTTGTTCCCTTTAAGAAACAACATTTTTTTTGAATGTTGCTTTTGCCATTTTATTTCAAAGAACAACAATTTGTAAATATTTTTTAAGAACATCCTATTTTTATCCCTAAACCACCCCAGTTTCACTTTGTATGATCCTCTTAATGACATGAAAAGTACAATGCATATCGAGGTATAGTGGAATAGGAAAATACCGTGAATATTATCATCTTTAACAAGATTTCTTTGTGCTGATCCATAAAAAGAAAAAGACACAGTTATCTGTCTCACTTTATTGTCCTCATTTCCATTATAAATTAAACTGATTGATTATATGTATCATGTTGGTTCTCCCTTGTCTGTATAACTCTCTCTATATATTATTAATAAGATTAAGGACATATTCTTATTTTATATTGATATGTCAAACTTCTTCTGCCATCCCTACCCTTAAGGAGTGATGAGCCACCTTCTATGTATAAAATGGGGATTTAAAAAAAAATAAACAACATAAAATAAAAGAATATATATATATATATATATATATATATATATATATATTTACTAATGATTTTACGATTTTTTTCCACAGATGGACGATAGGGGGTCTCATCACGAGCCAACCTACCATGATCATAAGGAAGAAGCGAAGTGGCATTCCCACTATGGCCACCACACCATGGATATGATCCAATGGATGCATAAACAAACGAAGTCCTTGGAAACAGGAGGTCTCATCACGAGCCGGCCTGACCGCTCTCGCTACTTCCCAGTGAATGGCAATGTGTTCACCTAGTCACCAAGCCAGCACATTGGTCTCTACTATGGAACATCATAATACATTTCCCCAGTTATACATAGAGGACCATGGTTCTAAAGGGTTAAAAAGCAACTTTGTCGAGGCTGTGGACGCCTATGGGCAGCAGAAGCTCTTTTGATGGTATTGAAACTTTATTTTACATCAATAATTATTATAATACCCTCTTCTTATAATATTTTCTGTGGAGATATTATGGTCCTAATATCCCATTGAACCTATATGCATGAATATGTTTAAAGTCGGATTAAGTGGAATAATGGCACTAAAAGTATTATTTCTTGTGTTTTTGCATGTTGTTCCCTTTTTCTTTATTATATCACATCACGACAGCTTATTATTTATTTATAATCCACGATACAAGCCTTTATTTCACTCCGCCCATACTCTTTGTGATTTTTCCATTAATACACATGCCTTACCAATCCATTATTCCTGTACCTTGCTGCTAGTGCCTTACCCTTTTCATTTCATTCAGATGAGGACGACCTATCATTTTGAAGGGAGGCGGGGACCCCTAGTGTACTTATGAGTGCGTTTTCATTCTCTCATTTTATTATGCTGAATAATACGACATTCCATGATTGAAGCGCATTAGGTATGATAACAGCCTCAATAACGGTATTTATACTTATAAAACATCACATAACCATTTGTTGTTCTATTACTCGGCTCTGTGCGTCACTGTGTTTTGTTGCTACACTTATCGTTTGCAGAGTTACAACACTATGGAAGGAAGATCAGTATGCAGAGAACCATTGATATTGGCTGTCTTTGATGTAGCTAGGGAAATCTTAGCTCAGGCTGGGTGGATAACATTCTTTACAAGATTCCAACCACCCAACGAGGAAATTTCCATCGAGTTCTTATGAAATTTACAGAATGGAAATTTCGTGGTAAGGGGAAGGAAAATCACAGTATCAGATGCGGTGATAGCAGAAGCATGCGGGTTACCAGCAGAGGGACATGTGTTTTGTGGCAAGCAGTTGAAGCTGCAGGACGCTATTAAAGTTTTCAGAGGTGAAGGACAAGAGCTGCTAAAAAAGGGTAAGGGCGTTCGACCATACTCTCTTGGATAACCACGGGGAGAGCTAGCAAAAATCGTGCAGAACTACATTACATGCGACGGGCGAAAATATGTGGTAAGGTCGCGTTAATTGCAACTTTTAGTAGTTTTAAAACAAAAATGCTCTGTTAATTTACCTGCATTGTTGAACTCTTTATTGCATGACACTGTCGAGAGGCTAAGAAATTCCCAACATGTAGAAACCGTGGTAAGCCACCACTTTCTGATCAGGTTAATAGTTAGCCATAACCTTGCCCATCAACAATCAAGATGGGATGATTTATTATCAGCCCCAGAAGGAGGTTTAGCCCCACTTGCACCTAACCCGGTTCAAAAGAGGAAGAGGACTCCCCTTTCAAGGAACATACCTCAAAAGCACAAACAAACCGCACAGTTGACGTCAAGGACAGGAATGGCCAAAAATCATCAATAAAGTATCATACCTCAAAAGTGTAGACGGTCCATAAGGTTGGGGTCAAGATCAGTAGTGGTCGAAAAACCTAAAGGCAGTACCAGTCAGCCTATAGAATTATCTAGCTCAGTAAGGGAATAATGCAAGGAGCCAGAATCGTAAGACCAGGGTATTCCTGAATCAAACCATGAGGAAGAAGCAGGGCATTTAGATGAAAAAGGAAATGAATCAGGACTCCCCTCAACACCAAGCATGGGCCCCCAAGGTGATTTATTGCATGATTTCGAACTTGCCCAGGTCCTGGCCAATATGAGTAATTACATGCAGCCTGAAAGCCCACTCAATTTTAACATAGAAGCAACCCAATCTCCTGAGAATGATAGCAACACAAAATTCCTATCTCCCTTGAGAGGTGCAAGCCGTGAAACAGAAGCCGATGTAGAAACCATTCGAGAAGCAGAGCACCAATCCGGTGACACACTTCCAGTGGAAAATAGCCAGATAGGCCTAAGCACAGAAAACATAGGCCAAGGAGAATAAGTAGAGACAGAGATACTGCAGGAAGCTGATACTCAATCCGGAGACATGGTTCTATTAGGATAGAGCCATGATGAGCAACCAGATTCTCTAGAGGCAGAAAATATTAATGAGACTGTCAGCAGAATAGAGGCTCCTCCGAAAAAATATAGAGCCAAATTGAAAAATATTAGGAAGGAACAACAGAAGCTACGAAAAACAATAAAGAAGCTCAGAAGAAAAATAAAGGAAATTACAGTGGGGAAGGTCCCGGAAAAAACCCCAGAGACAACAAATGCAGCTCAAAGAGAGCTCATATCTACTCAACCAGTCATCATCAAAGAATAACAGCATCAAACCGAGCCCATACAACCATTCATCATTAAAAAAGAACAGTATGCGATTTTTGCAGATGTAGCTGCTCAGACAGAGGCATGGGCCTCTCATGAAAAAGAGACCCAGAAAAGCATATAGGCTAAAGACATCATGACACATGACGACCCCACTATTCTGAATCTCCAAGAATAATTATCACAAGCTCGACTCGTGTTAGAACGGCGCGAACAAGAAACATTTCCCCAACAAAAGTATCAAGAATTGCAGAAATAGCTTTAGGAAATGAATGAGACAGAGAAAGAGACCTCTGATAGATACAAAAAGGCAGAAGAGAAAATAGAAAAAATTCAAGCATAGATTGGATAATGTCTTGTCTCGTACAGACACCATCTTCTCATTATATGTAGACGTCTTGGCATGTAGGGCTCCCGCCACTAACTACACTTTGTTTCTGCTAGAACGATACTTGCTGTTAAAAATTAAATTTGTAAGAGCTGGAAAACCAATTGAATTAAACACAGTCTAAGATTTTATACGTTGTTGCAAACTGTATGGTGTAAAGGTTCAAATGTTGCTTTGTGAATTTTACCTGCACAATCTTGTATTAGCAGATGAAGTGGAAAAGAACCCCAACTCTTTCGTGGGAGATATTCAGTTCCAGGCCTTTATTTCGTTTGCAGTTAATCAAGTTAAATGGTTCAAAGCTCATAATTCCTTCCAAAAACAAGAGCATGGGTTGGATCTTATGGTAAGAAGTGAACCCAGGCATCCTTTGCAAATGCTTGCCAACCAAAAGAGTCTGATGAAATGGGAAGGGGTAATTCAAGTCTTAGGGCCTATTCATAAATGGATTGTACAGACTGGAGTGTCATATTTTCAATCCATTCGAGAAATTTCTATGATTGCATCCAAGCTTAGGTGGGCGGTCTCTGCTGGTAGTGTGCAGGATAGAGAGCCATTTCATTATAGAAATTTTAAAGCAGCTGCAGCCCATTTTATCACCTATAGCAACCTCATCTTAAGAGGGACCTTATTGGTTAGGCTGTCGGTTTCGTAGCCCTATCATTTGGTATCCTCCCGAAGGTTATCGGGCCACCTATGAATTGCTTGAAGGAGAGGAAAGAACCGCTTTTACACTATTAGCTCAACATCATGGTTTCAGACCAATATTTGATGCCCCTTCTCTAGCCTACTCTTTAACTGCACTCCATCGAAATTACTTATTTTCATGAGGACATGAAACAGAGTAAGTATGTAATATTCCTAATTAGCGACAGCTAATTGGAATATTCGATTTTGTTTACTTTGTCGTCTATAGTTTGTAAATAAATAAAAAGTAAGTGAAGAGGGTCTAACTCACTTGAGTGAAATAAGACATCCACCTAGTAGCACAACATTGTGACATAAGTGAGAGTCAAGGGGGCCAAACACCACGTAGAGGAGGGGGGCCTACGTACACTCTAGAAGCTTCTGCACAGATGAGGATGAGCATGTGGAGGAGAGAGAGGCTACGTTGGGGTTTTGGAGGGAAAGAAACGTTATAAAAGATGGAGGATCCTCCTCATTTGATTCATTCTGGAGTTGATGATTTTGAGTGAGACGCTTGTCTTCTTGAGCATGCTGGCTGTTTAGCCTGTTTGCAACACTGTTTAGTGCATTGAGTGTCTCCTATTGGAGATCTTGCCCTTACCCCCGGGGGACTTCAAGTGACTGCTCAGGCAAGGTTATTTATTCAATATTTTGTGAGTAGTTTTGTTGTTTGGGTTTGTTACAGAGCTGGTGCTTATAGAGACTGTGCAGTCACTAGGAGAGAGGACGCAGTCCCTTTTGGAGGTGCTCTGGATTAGGGCTTTTGCAGGAGTTTCAGCCGATATTTTGAGCAGAGGGTTAGCCTTTTCCCACAGGAGGATTTTGGCAAAGTTTGAGGCGGTGTTTCAGCTATTTCCATTTGACCTCTGCACAGAGCCTTGGAGGCCAGCGTAATTCCCTGAGGAGGCATTTCCGAGTGATTTTCGGGGGTTGGCCGTTTTTGATATGGTTTCTGGGTTTTTTCTAGTTGGTGAGGAGAGGAGGTTTGCAGATTTTCAGCTCATTCCGGCAAGGGGACCAGCCCCTAGTCTTTAGTCCATTCCAACAGTAACAACTACATGGCAGTTTTTCAGTAGCTGGGACGCAGTTCATAGAGTAGCCATTTCCTGTATTTTTTGAGAGTTTCTTCACTTTCCTTGAGAAAGATTAGGTGCCATCACTCTGATCACCTATTGTAATTCATTATAATTCTCAGATTAATAAATTGGCTCAGCATTTCCTCTCTATGTTTTCTGGATGAGTTGTTGTAATTTATTTCTCTATTATTATATGACTGCCGCACTATTATTTATTTATATTTCTAATAATTCTAGTTCTATACCACTTGGTGTGTTTATCTTTCACTCTTAGACAGATTCTAGAAAGGGCCAGGTAGCCTCCAGATCTCGTCCTCTTTCAGAGGCGGAATATCCGGTAAATGCCCTCCCAGTCCATCTCTAGTTGGAGTTTTCCGTGTTTTAGAGATATCCCCGAAACGGGATATTACAGTGGTATCAGAGCATAGTTCTGGCTTAGCTTGTGGAGCTAGTGGTATATGACACTGGGGAAAAGACCATCTATTTGCTATAGAAATAAGTACAGAGATCGTGTTCGAGTGGTGAACAAAGAACAGGAGGAGCCTGTGACAAGCGCAGAACAGAGGACACCTACATTAGATTCGGAGTTGGGGATTTTGATGGCAGACGAGGACGGGAAGAGATTTGTGGAGAAACTCCTCAAATCAGTGCAGGAGTTAGCCAGAAAGGTTGAGGTGATGGGTCAGAGGTGCACCGCTGTAGAGGCTAGATAGCGTGAGACCCCTCGAGTTTTCCAGGTCAGAGAGGGATCAAGTACATCCCACCATTTTCCGAAGCAGGGTGCTGCTCAGCATGATACTCCTCAGCCGATGGCTTCACGTGCACCTACCCGCTCTACCATGCCCACTTTCCTAGGGGCAGGAGCCCAACAGGAGGCAGAACCTGGACACTTAGATGAGTATTTTGCAGAGTATCAGGCCTATGGGCAGGAGTTCAGGGATGCTCTCACATTCTGAGATTTTTTGTAGCTCCAGTGGGACAGTAGACCCCACGACCATCATAGAGGGCACCGACATTATCATGATGGAGATTTCCACCATGCCTCTAGCATATTTCATTTTCCTATGTTTGATGGATCATCAAACAGTTTGGCAAAGTCTTGGGTGGAGAAGATGGACATCTATTTCTAGCTTAATCAGATGTCGGAAACAGAGGCCATCAAGGCGGCGACATTATATTTGGATGGTGAGGCCCAGGACTGGTGGTTGCATGGGATGGTGAAACTCAGGCATTCCATAGTGATGACATATGCCGAGTTTACCAGGAGGTTGATAGAGCGTTTTGACCAGAGGGATCCAGAACAACATTTTGTTGAGTTGACGAAGCTCAAGCAGACAGGGAGCCCAGAGACATACATTGCAGATTTATTGAGGGTCTCAGTGATGGTGCCAGATATATTTGTGACACGGATGATCTATATGTTTGTGGAGGGATTGGTAGAGCCACTTCGAGGTCTAGTCAGATCTACTAGACCAGCTACACTCCAGGATGCTATTAGCAGGACTAGGGACTTACAAGATGCATTGCCCAGGACACAGACACCTTACCCCCAGAGATAGGCTTCCAGCCCAAGGGGAAGGATGTGAGGGTTACTCCTCCAAAGGGGAATCAAGGATGGGCACATGTAGATGATGATGCCAGGAGGGAGTTGAGGAAGAAGCAGCTGTGCTTCACTTGTCAGGAGCCGTGGGCACCAGGGCATAGGTGTGCTGTTGGCAAAGCACACTTCATTGAGGTCTTCTCCGATGATAGCGGAGAAGAGGATGAGGAGGATGATGAGGAGGTAGGAGATAGTCAGACAACCCAGGATCAGTTTCCGCCTCCACCTCTAGGGACAGGAGGTGCAGCTTTTGCACCCACAGGAGGGGCCCTTGCAGCTTTGCGAGGAGTTCCTAAGTATTTGACACTGTGTGTACGAGGGACAGTACATGGCCAGTGAGTATTAGTCTTGGTTGACAGTGGGGCGACCCACAACTTCATTGATGCACAAATGGTTGAGTGGAGGGGTATACCGACCGAGAGTTTTGACGGGTTTTCAGTCTTGGTCCCAGGATCCCAGACGATGCAGTGTGCCTGGTATGTTCTAGAGTTGGTAGTGACGATGGGCACCTACTTCGTGACCGATCACTTTTTCATGGTCAACATACCAGATACCAATGTGGTGTTGGGTGTCCAGTGGTTGATCACTCTGGGGAAGGTCACCACGGATTGGGGGGCCTTATAAATGGAGTGGGATGACAAGAAGACCGGGAAGCATGAGAAGATATGCGGGATGCATACTTACCCACCTCAGATAGTTTCAGCACACTGGATGGAGGCAGACTTCCGAAAGGGAGACATAGAATGAGCGGTTGAGCTGCGAGCATCAGAGGCAGAGACCACCGGTCAGGCAGTTCATCCAGATATACAAGCCATCCTTGACAGGCATGAGGTAGTGTTTGGTGATATACCACCAGGTCGGCCACCAGATAGAGGGTTTGAGCATACCATCGAGCTTGAGCAGGGTATTCAGGCGGTGATCACTACACCCTATAGGCATCCCAAAGCCTATCAGGATGAGATTGAGTGGGCCATCTAGGAGTTGTTGGCTCTTGGACACATCAGACCGAGCACAAGTTCGTTTGCTTCTTCTGTAGTGTTGGTGAAGAAGAAGGACGACACCTTGAGGATGTGCATTGACTACAGGGCCTTGAACAAGAAGACTCTGAAGAACAGGTACCCTATACCCAGGATTGATGAGTTGATGGATGAGCTGAGAGGAGCTAAGTTCTTCTCGAAGATTGATTTGAGATCAGGGTACCACCAGATTCGCGTGAGGGAACAGGACATTCCCAAGACCGCCTTCAGGTGTCATTATGGGCACTTTGAGTTTTTGGTTATGCCTTTTGGTCTGACCAATGAACCAGCCACCTTACAGTCTTGCATGAACCATATCTTCCACAGTCATCTGAGGAAGTTTGTATTGGTTTTCCTCGATGACATACTCATATATAGCAGGACCTGGGAGGAGCATCTCCAGCATATAGAGGCAGTACTACGCATCTTGGAAGAGAAACAGTTCTATGCTAAGCTCTCCAAGTGTGAGTTTGGGATGATAGAGATGTTGTATTTGGGTCATATTATTGGAGTAGATGGAGTGAGAGTCCATGAGGAGAAGATTAGAGCCATTAGAGATTGGTCGGAGCCGAAGAACGTGACGGAACTTTGAGGGTTCATTGGGATATGTACCTATTACAGGGAGTTCGTCGGAGGATTCTCATAGCTTGCTGCACCCCTCACAGATTTGATGAAGAAGGGGGCATTCAGTTGGTTAGATACAACACAGTGAGCCTTTGATAGGCTCAAGGAGGTGATGAGTAGCTGCCCAGTGCTTGCATTGTCGGATTTTACGCAGCCATTCGTCTTGGAGTGTGATGCATTGGGAGAAGGGATCGACGCAGTATTGATGCAGGGGGGACACCCTATAGCCTTTGAGAGCCGGAAGCTCCTTCCGTACGAGAGGTTGTATCCTATATACGACAAGGAGATGTTGGCCATCATGCATGCCTTGGCCAAATTCCAGCAGTATCTGGTAGGGAGGGAACAGGTTCAGGGTGAGGACTGATCACAATAGCCTCAGGTTCTTTTTGGAGCAGAAGTAGCTACAGGAGAGGTAGCAGAAGTGGATCAGTAAGATCCAAGCATATGAATTTGACATTGAGTATGTCAAGGGTAAGAATAACGTGGTAGCAGATGCCCTTTCACGTAGACAAGCCACATTATCTCTTATGAGCCTGGATACAGATTGTAGGGCTTCACTTTAGTTGAGTACTCTAAGGACAGATTTGCATGTGAAGTGCTGGATGGATAGGTGGCCTATGACAGGTACAGGGTGGTTGATGAGATCATCTATTATAGGGACAGGATCTTCTTGACTGAGGGATCTCAGCTTAAGAAGAAGATACTCCAGGCTTCACACGGTTCTCCATTGGCAGGCCAATAGGGGTTCACCAAGACCTACAAGGCCATTAGAGAGAGGTTCTCATGGAAGGGCCTCAAGGAGGACGTACTCTAGCACGTCAGGGAGGGCGATGTTTGTCAGAGGAATAAGGGATCGACGTAGTATTGATGCAGGGGGGACACCCTATAGCCTTTGAGAGCCAGAAGCTCCTTCCGCACGAGAGGTTGTATCCTATATACGACAAGGAGATGTTGGCCATCATGCATGCCTTGGCCAAATTCCAGCAGTATCTGGTAGGGAGGGAACAGGTTCAGGGTGAGGACTGATCACAATAGCCTCAGGTTCTTTTTGGAGCAGAAGCAGCTACAGGAGAGGCAGCAGAAGTGGATCAGTAAGATCCAAGCATATGACTTTGACATTGAGTATGTCAAGGGTAAGAATAACGTGGTAGCAGATGCCCTTTCACGTAGACAAGCCACATTATCTCTTATGAGCCTGGATACAGATTGGAGGGCTTCACTTTAGTTGAGTACTCTAAGGACAGATTTGCATGTGAAGTGTTGGATGGATAGGTGGCCGATGACAGGTAGAGGGTGGTTGATGAGATCATCTATTATAGGGACAGGATCTTCTTGACTGAGGGATCTCAGCTTAAGAAGAAGATACTCCAGGCTTCACACGGTTCTCCATTGGCAGGCCAATAGGGGTTCACCAAGACCTACAGGGCCATTAGAGAGAGGTTCTCATGGAAGGGCCTCAAGGAGGACGTACTCTAGCACGTCAGGGAGTGCGATGTTTGTCAGAGGAATAAGTGGGAGATGAGCCATCCTGCTGAATTGTTGCAGCCTCTTCCCATTTCGGAGGGGAAATAGGAGAGCATATCGATGAATTTCATCACAGGGTTTCCCATGGTGCAGGGCAAGGATTGTATCTTTGTCGTCGTTGATTGACTGACAAAGTATGCGCACTTTTTCGCCATATCCGCGCATTACACAGCAGCACAGGTGGCCGAGATGTTCTTCAGAGAGGTTTTCAGGTTGCATGGTCTTCCTAAGACCATCATCATTCACAGGGACAGTCATTTCATGGGCGGATTTTGGCAGGAACTTTTCCGACTAGTGGGGACAGAGTTGACACCGAGTACCAGTTACCACCCACAAACGGAGATAGTTAACAAGTGGCTGGAAGGCTACTTGCGTAACTATTTCAATGGGCAACAACGAGTGTGGTTTATATGGTTGCATTTGGGGGAGTACTGCTACAACACGACACATCAAATGTCTATTGGTATGTCACCATTTTATTCTTTGTATGGGTACCATCCTTTATCTTTTCCTGATGTGATGTTTGGTGCTAGTAAGGCTCCTAGAGCCAAGATTTGGATCCAAGAGAGTCAGGACATCCTCCGAGCTCTCAAGGACAATATGGCTACAACACAGAACCAGCAGAAGCTGTATGCCGACAGAGGTCGAGTGGAGAGACAATTTGAGGTAGGGGACTTGGTCTACCTACGATTACAGCCATAGGTCCGACAGTCATCGCTGAAGCATAAGGGAGCTGAGAAGCTCAAGCCTCACTTTTACGGGCCATATAGGGTGATACATAGGATTGGGCAGGTTGCATATGAGTTGGAGCTACCCCAAGGCAGCAAGATCCACAACATTTTCCATGTATCATGCCTGAAGAAGGCGTTGGGGCAGCAGGTGACAGTGACAGAGGAGCTACCACCTATAGATGATGAGGGGCACTTGGTGTTGTAGCTGGAGGCCATTATGATACCAGGGAGAGGCGGTTACGGAGCAGGACGGTCTAGGAATTCTTGGTGAGGTGGAAGAATTTTCCGGATGAGGATGCCACTTGGGAGAGCGAGAAGATTTTGCAGCATCCATCACTTCAGTTGCTTGAGGACAAGCAACATTTTGTCGGGGGAGGCTGTAATATTCCTAATTAGCGACAGCTAATTGGAATATTCGATTTTGTTTAGTTTGTCGTCTATAGTTTGTAAATAAATAAAAATTAAGTGAAGAGGGTCTAACTCACTTGAGTGAAATAAGACATCCACCTAGTAGCACAACATTGTGACTTAAGTGGGAGTCAAGGGGGCCAAACACCACATAGAGGAGGGGGGCCTATGTACACTCTAGAAGCTTCTGCACAGATGAGGATTAGCATGTGGAGGAGAGAGAGGCTACTTTGTGGTTTTGGAGGGAAAGAAACGTTATAAAAGATGGAGGAGCCTCCTCATTTGATTCATTCTGGAGTTGATGATTTTGAGTGGGACGTTTGTCTTCTTGAGCACATTGGCTGTTTAGCTTGTTTGCAACACTGTTTAGTGCATTGATTGTCTCCGGTTGGAGATCTCGCCCTTAGCCCCGGGGGACTTCGAGTGCCTGCTCGGGAAAGGTTAGTTCTTTAGTATTTTGTGAGTATTTTTGTTGTTTGGGTTTGTTGCGGAGCTGGTGCTTATAGAGACTACGTAGTCACTGGGAGAGAGGACGCAGTCCCTTTTGGAGGTGCTCCGGATTGGGGTTTCTGCAGGAGTTTCAGCCGAGATTTTGAGTAGAGGGTCAGCCTTTGCCCACAGGAGGATTTTGGTAGAGTTTGAGGTGGTGTTTCAGCTATTTCCATTTGGCCTCTGCGCAGAGCCTTGGAGGCCAGCGTAATTCCCTGAGGAGGCATTTCCGGGTGATTTTCGGGGGTTGGCCGTTTTTGATATGGTTTCTGGGTTTTGTTTGGGTTGGTGAGGAGAGGAGGTTTGCAGATTTTCAGCTTATTCTGGCAAGGGGATCAGCCCCTAGTCTTCAGTCCATTCTAGTAGTAACAACTACACGGCAATTTTTCAGCAGTTGGGACGCAATTCATAGAGCAGCCATTTCCTGTATTTTCTGAGAGAGTTTCTTCACTTGCCTTGAGAAAGATTAGGTGCCATCACTCTGATCACCTATTGTACTTCATTATATTTCTCGGATTAATAAAATGGCTCAGCATTTCCTCTCTATGTTTTCTGGATGAGTTGTCGTAATTTCTTTCTCTATTATTATATGACTGTTGCACTATTATTTATTTATATTTCTGAGCATTCTAGTTCTATACGACTTGGTGTGTTTATCTTTCACTCTTAGACAGAGTCTGGAAAGGGCCAGGTAGCCTCTGGATCTCGTCCTCTTTCAGAGGCGGAATATCCAGTAAATGCCCTCCCAGTCCATCTCTGGTTGGAGTTTGCCGTGTTTTAGAGATATCCTCGAAATGAGATATTACAAAGTAGGGGAGTATGTTGGGTTGCAAAATGGGTATGTATTTTCTAGTAAGTTCATCCTTGTTATCCTTAATTCTTATCTTTTCCATGTCTTAATGTGCTAATCTATTAAGGAACTATGGTAAGAAATGATGAATGATTGCAGTTGTGATTTAACTAACGTTTACCCTTCTTCATGAAGGAAAATGGACAAGGAATGATTGTTGTTCCCTGCTGTTGGCACAGCCAAATCCGACAAGCAAAGAAAGGAATGAATCGTTTGTGGACAAGGCTAAGAACGAATTAGTGAGATCAGTGCGGAATAGAGGAAGATGTCTTAAAGATAGAAATTGGTTGCGAATCCCTCAGGATCTCCTGATCCTAAGGGATCACATTTAATATTTAATTTTTACACTTTCTGACTATAAAAGGAAACAATTGTAGGAAGACGGGGACACCTGTGTTTTTCCAAATTGTAAGCTTAATTGCAGACTGTATAGTTGAAGAACAAAATTACATTGTAATGTGACTCAAGTTCGATGATTAATTGAAGTTGTTTTTTTCATTTGCATCATCTGAAGTAATCTAATAGTGCCTACTGGTGGCTAAGGGCCCGAATTCTGGTGGAATTCACTGCTTCATCTGTGTCATGCATTTCTGATTATCGCAAGTGTGATGGTTTGATAGTATTATCGCTTTCTATGATTCTATTTCCTTTG
This sequence comes from Pinus albicaulis, assembly GCA_034641835.2. Taxonomy (NCBI): domain Eukaryota; kingdom Viridiplantae; phylum Streptophyta; class Pinopsida; order Pinales; family Pinaceae; genus Pinus; species Pinus albicaulis. The sequence goes on from CM076573.1 coordinate 367,187,587, forward strand.
TTGGTCATTATTTTCCTGTGTTAACCGAATGGTTCTTTTTTATATAATTTACAATATTGTTATTTATTTAGTTTACTTCCACTTTCGGATTGAGTTTCTTAGATAATTGTTCTGCTCAATGTGATCAACTATAACGAGTATTAACTACTACTGTTAGGCTCTCAGATTGATAACATTGTTGTTTTACTAAAGAATTCTTTTGATTTAGATTTAATCGGTTTCGGAGAGAAGGGTTATCACTACTGTACTCTTCACTAATACTATTGTTATTTGAAATGCTGTAGGATTTGATTTCATTAGAGGATTGAGTTTTTATTTAATTGCAATTAGAATTTACTTGTTGCATCCGTTTACTCTTGTATTAAAATATCTATCCTGCAATCTATGAAACATTACTCTCTGATTTAAATAGCAGCCACATACTGTGTACACTCTTGAAATAGAAGGACTTGCCCAGATTGATAATTAATGTGAAGATAATTAGGAGTTTAAAAATAACCTTTTATCAACCAACAACTTCAAGCTTCTTTCTGCATCCCACTCTTGAAGCCGAAGAAGTGAAAGAAGTCACACAGGTTACCACTACACAGATTCCATCTGTTCAAACAACCCCACAAGCAGTCGTTCAGTACATCCCTATTGTTATACACACTAATCTTCTGCCACGTCTTGTTACCCATCAGAATCCTCCTCCACCTCCACCACCTATCATGGTTTTTCCCGGTTTCTTGCTGAAAAAATATGCCACCCTAGCATTAACTCAGATCTTGAATGACATGCCTCAAGATTACCTAAAGGTCCTACATCGCTTCAATCAGGAGGATAACACTGCCACCCAAAAACACTTGGAAGTTTTTTGCACTTTTGCAGAGAACTTCAATGTTGAACATTTGGATGTGGTGTTGAGAGTGTTTGTCCAATCTCTAGATGGAGAGGCCAGATGGTTCAAGACCTTGGGGGACCGCTCCATCAACACTTGGGAAGAAATGGAAAATGCATTCACAAGGAAGTGGGGAGAAAAGAAGGATCATGGATATTGTCTTATGGAATTCAATGCTTTAAAGAAGAGACATAACAAAGACATGTATGAGTTTATTAAGAGATTTAATAAACTATATACCAGCTTGCATATCGAAATGAAGTCTCACCAGATCGCTGCTAAAGTGGTGTTTGTAGTAGCCTTCGAATCAGAATTCGGATTTTATCTAAGAGAAAAGAAGTCTCCTACTCTGGATGAAGCCCAGATCAATGCATTGGAAGTGGAAGCCAAATTTTCCTCTACGGGTAAATAAAAATGGAGGTCAGACCATGATGATAGACGTAGAGGGAAAGAAGAAGCATCTACCTCAAGTCAAGATAGAGAGGTACCAGATTACAAAATAGAGGAGATGAGTAAAATGATCAAGAACCTTTCGAGAAAGCTGATGAAGCTTGAGCTTGAGGCAAAGAACTCATCCTCCAAGCCATTCCAAACTGCTCCAAATAGGGGATTTAACTCACAATATAGAAAGCCTCCTCTTCAAATATTGCAGAGAGAGTGGAAGGAGCAGCAAGACCACATATAGCCCCTGCTGTATTTGGAAGGGCAGATGGATGGCCCTACCGAAGACATTCCCGATGGGTAGGATGATCAATATCTTGCTCACTCGGAAGGTGAAGAAGTTGAGCTTTCCTTGCAAAAAGATGAAGGAGTCGAACTCCCCTTGCAAGAAGCAGAAGAAAAAACAAGCGCTGCTGAAGATCTGGAGATTGATGATTACTGCAAGCAATTCGTGGACTTCATGTAGGCACAGTTCAACAAAAATATGATCTCAGGTCCTCTAGGAAGAGGATGTGCACATAAGAACAAGAAGAAGAGACGCCTCAGAAGGAGCCTGTTGTTCAAAAAATTGAAGATAAAGGTAAGAAACCTGTGACCGAACCTTTGCATCCTAATGTCTCTGCTCCATCTTCTTCTAATATAGTCCCTAACTCAATTGCAAAAGTCAAGCCTATCCCAAAGGAAGAAAAACCTCCAGCAGAGAGCAAAGAGACAAAATAAAGTCTCGTAGAAAAGCCTCCTCTTTTGTTCAGTCTTCAGAAAGAGCTGGAAAAAGTTAAATTCCCGGTCCCCCTAACTGAACTCTTGAAACAACCAGTCTACCAGTCTCAGGTGTCTTCTTTCATGCTTCCTTAAGGAGCAGCCCCAATTCGAGACAGTTTAAACCTCCAAGAAGAAAGGCCCATGGTTATGTTCAGTCCCCATGTTGAGGAACTAGATTCTTCAACTCCCCCTTTCTATGTCTCCTTAGTAATTCATGACCTGTTATTGCATAATTGTATACTGGATTCTAGAGCGTCTCATAACCTCCTGCCCTTGTCAGTGATGGAACAATTGGGGCTACAGATCACTCGCTCGTATAAAGATCTCTACTCTTTTGATTCCAAGAGAGTCAAATGCCTGGGTATGATCAAGGATATGGTGGTAAATCTAGCCCAAATCCCAGCTAAGAGTGTAGTAATGGACATAGTAGTGGTCGACATCCCAACTCGATTTGGGATGCTATTATCAAGATCATGGGGTACAAAAATCGAAGGATCTATAAAGCTGGACCTAACCTATGCGACCATCCTTGTGTTTGGAGGCCAAGAAAGGAGATTATACTGAGAAACAAGGCTTGTGAAGATGGTCACTAAAGCCGATAATTCAGTAAATTCGTCGATGTACAACAAAGAAGGGGAATTTTCATGTTTGATGCTTGAAGAAGACCAAGATTACCTGCAAGAGCCATCTTTCTGTCAGGTAAAGACCGAGTAGTCTTCAAATAATGAAGAAGGTGGGGTTTGGACTTTGCACTTTGACATAGCTAACTCAAGGGAAGGGAATGGAGCTAGAGTTCTCCTAATCTCGCCCACCAGACAGCTAGTCCCACTTTCTTTCAAATTGGAATATGAAGCCACGAACAATGTGGTTGAATATGAAGCATTTCTCCTGGGTCTACAAACAATAAAGAATATGAATATTCAGAGCTTGAAGGTTTTGGGAGATTTAGAACTGGTGGTGAGACAAGTAAGAAATCAATGCCAAGCTAAGCACCCACGACTGAGGGCTTACAGAAATGAGGTATGGGACTTGGTAGAGAATTTATTCTCGGAATTTAATATTCAATTCATGCCAAGAGACCAAAATATAATGGCAGACTCTCTTGCAGTAGCCGCAAAAACTTTTTGGCCGCCTCAAAATCCCCTCCTGAGTTACAAGATAGAGGTCCATTACCATCCTTCCATCCCTGACAATGTCAGACACTGGCAGGTGTTTGAAGATGAAGAGCAAGTGAAGAGATTCATGGATACCTTTGGGGAATTTTCCAATTTGGTCATAGATGTTAGCGAGGAGGAGACTGAGGACCTTCCTCAAAATAAATGGCAGGATACCATGGCTGGGCACAAGGTGCTGTAGCTCAAAGGGAATGTAATACCCAGAGGACTGGTCCCCTTGGAGAGGCTGTTCGATAAGAATGATGTCCCCACCAGGCCAAACAAGATCGTTGAATAAAATTAGGTAGATGACCTGAACCTCGACACAGAGGCCGATCCCAAGATTGTGAAATTGTCTAATAAGGTACCTGAAAAATACAAAGAGCAATATTGGAAGCTATTTCAGACATATAAAGACGTCTTTGCCTGGTCCTATCAAGATTTTAAGACCTTTGATATTAGCATCATCCAGCACAAGATTCCATTTAAAGGAGATGCTAAGCCACACAAACAGAAATTAAGATAGATTAATCCTTTACTCCTTCCCTCCATAGAAAAGGAAATCAAGAAACTGTTGAAGGCTAAGATTATTGTGCCATTAAGATATTCTGAATGGGTGGCCAATTTGGTCCCAGTTCGAAAGAAAAATGGAGAGATAAGATTGTGTTTTGACTTTCAGAACTTGAACAAAGCATCTCTAAAAGACAATTATCCGCTGCCAAAGATGGACCATATATTGTAGAAGGTGGTAGGATCTTCACGAATGTCTATGATGGATGGATTTTCTAGGTATAATCAAGTAGCAGTGCTTCTGGAGGACCAAAATAAAACCGCATTCACTACTCCTTGGGGAACGTTTATGTTTGCTCGAATGCCGTTTGGATTGATCAATGCGGGGGCTACATTTCAAAGGGCCATGGACATTGCTTTTATGGGGGAACAAGACAAATTCGTGGTGGTGTACCTGGATGATATCACAGTCTTTTCAAAGGATGATGCTAAACATATGGAGCATTTGCGCAGAACCTTTGACAAGTGTCGCAGGTATGGATTGTCTTTAAACCCACAAAAATATCTGTTTGCTTTAGAAGGGGGTAAACTGTTGGGGCATATTGTAACAAATGTAGGGGTAAAAATTGACCCGAAAAGGGTAAAAGTCATAAATGGTATCTCCTTTCCCAAAAACAAGAAAGAGGTCCAAGTTTTTCTTGGACGTATCAAATTCTTGAGAATATTCATATCGAACTATGCAGAGATAGTCTGGTACATAACTGAGATGCTGAAGAAGGATAATGAAGTAAAATGGACTACTGAGTCACGAGAAGCTTTCAAAAAAATAAAAAATGCTTTCGCAGAAGCCCCAGTATTAGCAGGACCTGATTATGCAAAACCCTTCATGATATTCTCGTTTGCATCTCCCCACACTATCGCAGATGTATTATTGCAGGAAAATGAGGAAGGTCATGAACAACCCATCGCCTTTTTCAGCCAAGTACTTCGCGACGTAGAGATAAAATATAACATCCTGGAGAAACAAGCTTATGCCTTGGTCAAATCCCTAAAGGCTTTTCGGATTTATGTATTGCAGTAAGCTATAACTGCGTTCGTACCCACAGCGGCTGTAAATTAAGACATCTTGATTCAGGGGGATAGTGAAGGAAATATAGGCAAATGGATAGCGAAGATACAAGAGTATGAGTTGGAAATATGCCCCAGTAAGCTAATAAAGGGACAAGGATTAGCCAAGATCCTTTCCGAATCAAACTGTTAGGCTTTGGGGATAGATTTATCTATGGTGGCCAATGAAGAGCCTGAAAGAGCAAGTGAGAAGCGCGGAATAGAAACTGCAACACAAAATACCCATATGAAGTACCTTCTCAGTCCCTGGTACAAATAAATTGTAGAGTACCTCTTAACTCTTAGATGTCCTCCAAGCTGCGACAAGACGAAGTACCGGACATTGAGGTTAAAATCTCAAAAGTTCATTGTAGAAAATGACCGTTTGTACTGGAGAGACCCATCATGCATACTACTTTTATGTCTCACAGAAAATGAAATAGAAGAAGTGATGGCAGAATTCCATGAGGGCATCTGTGGTGGCCACTACAGCTGGAGGGCCATGACACACAAGATTATGAAAGCAGGCTTTTTCTCCAAACTTTTTGGAGATATTCATACTCAGGTAAGGGCTTGTGAAAAATGCCAGAAATTTGCTGAAAGGCAGAAGTTTTCACCTTTGCCTATGATCCTAGTACACATAGAAGAACCTTTCCAACAGTGGGGAATTGATTTCATTGGCGAAATTTGTCCTGCCTCAAGAGAGAAACACAAGTGGATACTAACAGCCACCGATTACTTCATTAAATGGGTAGAGGCCATGCCAACAAGGAATGCTACAGACACAGTGGTGATCAAGTTTATGGAAGATAACATTATCTCAAGGTTTGGATGCCCTGCTAAGATTGTCATAGATAATTCTCATGCTTTTAAGTCGGTCAAATTTATCATTTTTTGCCAACAATATAATATTGTGTTAGGAAACTCTACTGCATACTATCCAAAAGGAAATGGATTGGCAGAATCCTCAAACAAAACATTAGTAAGGGCATTGAAAAAGGCCATAAATGAAAATCAGAAGAATTAGGATTCTCAGCTCAAATTCGCGCTATGGGAAAACATAATCACTAGTAAGAGGTCAACAGGAAAATCCCCATATGAATTGGTCTATGGAAGAGCAGCGTTTTTCCCGATACAATTGGCCTTACCTGTGGCTAGGTGTTGACCGGATAAATCGATCTTGTAGACAAGACCGATCTCCCTAGTATCAGAAGATAGTATAGCAACAAACAGACCAACAAACCTATCTTTCTCTATACATATGTGATTTTATAAGTAAATACTACAAAGGTGTTAATATCTTACCTTATATCCAATTCTTGTTCGTAATAGTCATCTTCCAATTGCTCGAAAGAGTTATACTTGCAGACCTGCAATCACAAACAAGCAAACATTAAATAGCACCTGCATAATAAATATTATAAATCATGCCTATCATGGTGATCAAGGAATCCATAAAATAAATAGTTAATTAACAACTTATTGAGAAAAACAAATTTATTTGTATTAACTTTGAATAGTAGAAGAACCTTACAACCTTTTCAGCCTTGATGTTGAATAGGCCTTCCTAGGGTCCGAAGCAGGAATCTCCTTTACTCTGACAAGTCTTGCATTCTTCCAACTGAGACACATAGAGGTATGTAATCTTTCCTCATAAAATCTTAGCTAAATGAGTCTAAGTTCCAACATCACTTTACCTCAAATAATACAAAAGGTTGAACTCCCCTTGAGGCTACCCAATGCCTTTTTTTATAGTGCAAGAGAGGAGGTTTCAGTTCCAACTATGAAGGGATCTAATCCTCCTTTAAAGGGATAAGCTCCTCACATCAAGGGGTTTTCTCCTTAAGGTATGGGATACATGAACCTCAAAAGAGCGGACTTGCCACCGCAAGATTTATTCCAAAAGCTTCTAGAAATGACTGAAAGTAAGCTTTTGAGTTTACTTTGAACCTTTTAATCTTTTACAGGGGTCTGCACCCTTAACATAGAGAAAGTGCATTCAGGTACGCAAGAGTCATGAACATTAGATGCGAGACTACAGGTAAGATAAAGAGGAAGTGTGATACTAGAGTTTTAGAGACTTTTGAGAGCTTTTCTATTATTTTTAAGGCTTGACATGAGGAACTGATGTTTTAGACTTGAAAAGGAGGAAATTATGAGTGATAATGAGCTCATATAGATAGCAGAATGTCAAGATGACAATTTTCAGTGCAACAGATTGCCCCCTAAAGTGCGAAGTCTGTAATAGATGAAGATAGAGTCTGTCATGTACGAAGAGTGAAGTAATTTATCATTTCAAGGATAATCCTGTGGACACCCCAGTCAGAACCTGTAAAAACGTTCAATGCAAAATATATATATGTAGACATATCATCGCTGAGGTAGGCATTCCCATACTCAGATCAAAACTAACTAGAGAACTGACTTAAACTGTTCTGATACAGGAATGATTTTCAATACATCAATAGTATAGACATGTGTAGGCACAGTATGGACGCAACCATCTGTTTATGAATATTTCACTGTATAAATGAATAACAAAATTTCTCGTAGCCTGGATGGTAGAAACTAGATCCAGGGTCTTGATTTCCGCTTCTTGAACCAGTACAATTCTATCCATGTGAATGAATGTGTCAAAGTCGAACATGGTAGAAACCACTTGATTACCAGTCAATAATGTAAACTGTTAACAAATGTGAGAGTAACCACCAGTAATGTCAATGGCCCTCAAAATACTCAGTACAATCCATGAAATGTGAATGAATGAGTTGAAGTCGAACATGTCATAGAATCATTCGATCGAAGGTCAATGATGCAACCTGTCGTCGAAGGCGAGAAACCTGCCATTGAGGCATGCAGATTTCAAGGTACTGATGATTTCTAGATCAACCTCCTAGATAATGAGCTGTCGTCGATAGAAAGTGATCCGTCGTAGGCAAGCCCACAACACGAAATCATAGATCAAGTTTTGAAGAAATATATTGGCAAGGACTGACTCAGGGATGGTCAAAATGGAAGACAAATATTTTGCAGATAAATGGTTTATATGAACTGGCCTCTTGAACACATAAAGACACTGCAGATGGCTTGGTGACAATTGACCCAAAGCTAATACCCAAAAACTGGCTGAAGACTTTCAATATGGTTTGATTAACTGTTAGGCAAAGGATTTTCCCAACCCAGGTGAACAAAAGTGTCATGTTCAAGAGTGGTTAATGGCTTTCTGAATAGTCAAAATGTAACAAACAGGTTCATTTTTCTCTCTTTTCCCCCACCATTTCTGGCAAGTACTTCTTTATTTTTGACAAGCTTGAGGAGGATAACATTTTCTTGTTTATATGCTCATCCTTCAGATGAGTCCAACTTAGTTTAAGATTCGAACCCTAAGAAAGAGTGGTTCGTTCCTGCTTAAAATTGAACAGGTCCTTTACTGTTAAATTTTAACGAGTCCAGTATAGGAGAAACTCAGTGTTTTTCAATTTTAGGGAGTTAGAAGAAAAACTTAAGAAAAATCCATGGCTGTATTTTTTTGTAAATTTAGTCTCTCGAGCCAAAAAAATGATTAAATAATGCGGGAGAAAACTCTATTGACCGTAATTAGTCAACGTATACCTTTTTCGTAAATAGTCCATTTCAGTCCATAAAAGGGATAAATTTATACTGAAAGGACGATCATTCATTTATTTTAATGAGTTCGAATAATCAAGTGCTCGGCAATATTTTCAATTTTCGAGAGTCTGAAAAGGGCTTAAAAGAGGACTCCAATATTTCGCTTTTTCATAAATTTTTGAAAGAGTCCGAAAAAGTGATAAAAGTATGCTTTTTGTTGAAAAAAGATCAATTTTCCCAAAAAATCCAATTTTCTACACAAAAACTCGAAACATTACACATACCTGTTTAAGATAGATAAAAATGTCTTCAAAAATTACCTTTTTAAAGTGAAAAAAAAACAAATTAAAAATTCATTTATTCGAAAAAAATTATAAAAAGGGCTTTTCTAACTTCATTTTTACCATTTGAGTTCAGAGTAAAAAGTGAGAGCTTTTGAGTAAAAAATTTCCTATGAAGATTATGGAAAATCCGTTCATCGAAATTGAGAACCGTCAACTCCAGGTAATCCATGTCCTCCTTAACTTGCATTTCATCCATTTACATTTCGTTTTTAGGCTTTAAATTTCATTTTTTAAGGAAAAATAGGTTGAAAAAATCGCTAGCAGGGGTCCGCAGGTGCAACATGCGGGCCCTGCGGACCTCGACTTTTTTCTATGTAGAAAAAAATCCTGGGTTCGCACCTATTGCACAGTGCCCGTGTGTATCTATGCATTATGTATGAGAAAAGGGTGTGGACCCCGCGCAATGAAATTTCAAACTTAAATTTCTCAATTTCCGCCCAAAATTTTTCAAACAAGATTGTTCTAATATGTCTTTTTATGCATTGTAGGACATTCAAAATGCTTACTTGGAGAGAACACGAGCACGAGGATGTAGATGACACTGCAATGAATCATTTTCCCAAAATGCAGGCATTGAGATCATGCGGTTTGTATAAGTTCTGGGCCATACAGGGCATGAGTGCTCAAGTAGACCTCCTGACATGGTTGGTAAAAAAATGGGACACTCAGGACTAGTGTTTTGTTATTGGTGGCCACCGGCTCGAAATTGAGCCAGAGGATATATAATTTTTGACTGGTTTGTCCAAGAGGGGCAAACAAATATCTCTGTTGAGGACTAGGCCAGGTGGCCAGTCCGTCGCTGGTATTCGACTAGATTTTTGCGATGATCGAGAAAACCCCAAGGATAAACGGATTGATATTAAAAATATCATCTAACCTGAGCTTAAATTCATTGCATTCACCGTTACTAGACTATGCGAGAGTGCAACATTGCATGTGGCTACCAGTTCCCAGATGCGCATTGCCATAGACTATTTTCGAGGCACCATTTTCAACTGGTGCGAGGCTGTGTTGGCCAATGTGAAAGGCCAACTTACCAGAGCAAAGAATGGAAAGTTAAACAACTTTGGATATGGATCCATTGTAGTCACCTTTTCTCTAGAGAGGATCCCCATGTTAGCCTCGCAACACATTCCTGTCGATGCTGGTCAACCTAGAGAGCCTAGGATGGTTCGTTGAGTTGCTTTGATGGCCCGTCACACTGAGGGCATAGAGGCTGTTCAATTTCCATCTACATATTTTCATTGGCTGGAACACCAACTTTTTTTTATAGAAGACTTTCCATACGTCGCCGGGATGGACTTCCGTGGCGACCGAGACATGGCTCTCCTAGCAGGAGAACAGTGGGATGATTTAGGTAAAAACCATTTTCAACATTTTCTAAGCTCTAATTTTTTTTTTTTTAATCATCCAAAACAAATAATCAAAAGTTTAAATGCAGATGTGGGCCCACGACGACCAACTACTCTCCAACCTTATGAGAGGAGACACCCAGGTGTAGCAGCACCAGCCCCACAAGGCCAATCAGCAGAGATCTTGAACGACCTGGAGCATCATCTAGAGTGCTTGACATTAGATATTCCAGAGACTGATATAGATGATATTCCACTTAGGTCACAGAGATATGTGATTGGTGTCTCAGGACCTTTTAGGAGGTTCCTGTGTAAGGTGGCCCGAGCAGTAGTTTCCTATCGTGATCATCACCAGGGATAGGATGATCGATTTGTAGACTGATAACATTTTTGATCTTTTGTATTATAATTTTTTCCAATCATAAGGTATTTTTCAACCTATGATCAAAGATGATGTATATTTTGAAACACACTTCTATGCTATGATATATCATTATTACCGGCTATCTTGTGTAACATGTTATTGAATGTTGTGTAATTTACTGTTTTGATTATTGCAAATGTCTATTTATCATACTAGAAGTAACTGCATCTGCTAAAGTATTTAAATGTCTTGGAATATGCTGATATTCAATGTAATCAAATTCACGTTCCAAGAGATGAACTCTTAAAAATAACCGTAATAATACTAGAGTTCTAATGGCATAAACCCTGTTAAGCTGTAATACAACGAGTTTAGAATCCAACCTAACAATCAAAATCTGAATTCCAAACGTTATGGATTCAGATAATAACTCAATCACTGCACTATACTCTGCAATTTTATTTGTTGTTTGACCAAGGCTTACCCCATGCATGGACACTAACTCATCAGAGGGTGAATAGATAACCCAAGCTGCGGAAGAAATGCTCTGTGTACTACAACAAGCACCATCAGCAAAACCAATGTAGGTTTGAAGAGACGTCGACATCTGCAATATCAAGAGTAAAACCAAGATAAGCAGGAATAGTGATAAGAGAACACTCTAAACTAGGCATGCTTTTCTAATCTAAGACACACCAACAGTAAAGAAACTAATCTAACAAAAATATACACTCAGAATTTTAAGTATAATATCTCTTCAGAAAAAGCCCATTTCTGGGTTTATCTAAGGAGACCCCGTTAAAATCTATCAGTTCATAGACCCCTTTTTCCAGCTTTCGCTTAACAATGTAAGGACCATGCCACATAGGTACAAATTTTCCAGCCCCTATTTTATCGTTTGCTTGATCGTATTCCAAAACTAGGTCTCCTTCTGAAACATTTTGAGGTGTAACATTTCTGTCGTACTGAGCTTTTATTCGCTTTACATGAGCCTCGTTTTCTACTGCAGCAGTGCGTCGATTCTCATCTAGTTGAGTTAAGTACAAAAAACATTTCTTCTCTTCAGAAGTAGCTGGGAGTAATTCTATGGCTAACTGTAATGACGAAATTTCTCATTCAATAGGGAACATAGCTTCCAAATCGTAAACCAGTTGAAAGGGAGTGAAACCAGTTGATGTTTTTACTGAGGTCCGATATGCCGAAAGTGCTAAAAATAACATGGAATGCCAATTCGACTTATGAATACCAATGATTCGTTTGATCATAGTGACTAAAAATTTATTGATAGCTTCAACCAGACCATTAGCCTGCAGGTAATATGGAGCAGAACTATCGTGGCGCAGGCCAAGTTGATCTGTCAATTCAGTCATCATGATATTTCGAAAATGACTTCCATGATCCGTAATGATAGCTTGAGGAACATCGAATATAGCAATTATATGATTGAACATGAAAGTTGCAGCAGTCTTGCTGTCTGCCGAAAATGTAGGCATCGCCTCGGCCCACGTAGTAAAATAATCTAACGCTAGGATAATTTATGCATGCCCCTCGGCCGAGTGAGGGTTACATGTAATAAAGTCAATACCCCACTTTGTGAAAGGACCGAAAACAATTATAGGGTGAAGAGGAGCGAGTGGTGCACGCATTTTACGATCGAAGACCTGAAAATTGTGGCATTTCCAGACTGCATATATACAATCTTTGAATAAGGACGGCCAGAAATAACCAGCGCGCAATATCTTTTGGGCTGTGGCATACCCAGACATATGACAGCCACATGCTCCAGAATGGCAGTCATTTAGAACCTTCTTAGCTTCTTCATGAGTAAGACAACGTTGGAAAACAGAATCCGCTCCACGACGATAGAGTGTATCACCAATAATATTGTATTTTTGGGAATAGAAACGTATTTTCCGTCGCTAATATTGTGAGATTTTAGGCCGAAAAGATTGGGTTTGGAGATAAAAAATAATATCTCCATACCAAGGATCAAGAGTACTGATAAGAAACAAGGATTCGTCCACAATGGGCTGTTCCGCCACAGTTTCAGTATCAGTAGACGAGAAATCACACATCAGTTCGGAAAAAACCAAAGATATCTTTGCCTTGGATTTTTCAAATTCCAAGTCAAATTCCTGCAGGATAACTATCCATTTGGAATACTTGCCCCCTAGCAATTGTTTGGTCAAGATGTACATCATAGGGTTACAAACAGAAATTACTGTGGTTTTACGTAATAAGATGTAGTGACGAAATCTTTGGACAACTTGAACAGCTGCCAAGGCCAATTTATCCACATGCGTTTATTTGATCTCAGTCAGATGCAGATTTCGACTAAGATAGTAAATCACATGTTCATTGTTGAATTCATCTTCCTAAACTAAAACCATCCCAATGGTGGAATGAGAAGCGGCGAGGTACAAAAAATAATCCTGGTTGTAAATGGGAGGATGCAGTAACAGTGCATGGGTCAACATGTGTTTGAGTGCATAAAAATATCGATTAGCGATCTCATCCCAAAAGAATGGAACGTCTTGTTTTAACAACCTGGTAAAACCCTTAGTTAACTCGGCGTAGTTAGGAATGAAACGACGTAAAAGGTTTTCTTTCCCCTGCAAACTTTGGAGTTGGCGTAGAGTCGAAGGAGGAGGTAGATTGACAATAGTTTCAACCTTCGATGGATCAACACGATTTCCTGCTTTGGAAACGACAAATCCCAGTAAGCGATCCAATTCTATACAGAAAACACATTTGTGTGGATTCAGCCGAATTCGATAATGCCTACATCTCATAAAGATATCTCGTAAATGAGTGAGATGATCGGCCCTACGTGATGAATGGGCAGGTAAATCATCGAGATAAGGCTGCACAATGTGCTTGATGTGATGAAATGCGTAAGAAATAGCCCTTTGAAAAGGTTCCCCAGCGTTCTTCAATCCAAAGGGTAGTTTTCAATAAGCAAATGTTCCCCACAAACAAATGAAAGCTGTTTTAGGTTGATCAGCAGGGAGTATGTTTAATTGATTTTAACTGGAAAAACCATCCTTAAATGAGAATATTTCACTACTGGCACAATCATCAATAATTTGATCGATGTAGGAGGTTGGATAATTGTCTTTAGGACAAGCACGATTAATATCCCTATAGTCAATACATACTCTTATCGTTCCTTGTTTTTTGATGATAGGAACAATATTCGATACCCAATCGGTTAAAGGAATTGGATAAATGAAACCTGCGTGAAGTAGTTTTTCAACTTCAACTTTGATAGCAACAGCTTTTCTTGGATGTATTTGACGTAAGCATTGTCGGACAGGTTTAACATCCGGGTAAGTCTTAATTTCATGGACAACAATTGACGAATCGATTCCTGGCATTTCTTCATATGACCAGGCAAACACGTCACGAAATTCTTGAATTAGGGCTTTATAAGTTTGGATTTCATCTTCCGTACAGCAAGCACCTATATGAATGTTTTCAATTATTCTTGGCTTAACTGAAATGTCAATAGGAATCGTTTGAGAGATATTTTCCAAATTTAACTCAGAATCAGAATGTTGCAATGGATTCTGCGGTTCTTTGACATAGTCAGTAGTAAAAATAGAAGAGAAATCATTTTCAAAATGATCCAGCTCAGGTAAAAAAAAATATTGATGATGTAGATCTTCCCATGGTAAATCATCAACAGACAAAAATTCACGAATCTGCTCATCAATATGAACAAGATCAGGAAATGTCGTTGTAGCTGAGCTAGATATAGAAAGTGATTCCTCATGGATCACATTCATTGGATTAGTTTTGGTTGAAGAAAGATCAGAAAATGACTGTATAGCCTGATATGCAATTTAAAAGGGACTCAAAGGCATCGCGCCATCAAATGAATCCACCTCGGAATCAGAAGGTACAATCCAAGGATCATCAAAAGTAACAGTATTTGATGAAATCATATGAATATTTGCGATAGGAGGTGATACGTTAGGAGCAGGAAAGGAAAAAGTTCCTAGTAAACCAGAATATTTAATCAAACCTACATCGACATCCTTGTAAGGGATAGGCATTTTACCGATGTGCTGGATAGTTTCTGTAGAGGCTGGATCGGATGAGAAATAAGTCAGTTGGTCTATTGTAATGATATTCCCCTGATGTGGAAACTTGATAAGCCAAAATACCGATGAAACAAAAATAGTCATAGCATAAGACCAACTGCGACCCAGGAGAAGGTTGTAATCTAGAGGGGCATCAACCACCTCCACATCTAGATTTACGATTTTTCCTTCGACCCCTATAGGTAAATCCTGCAAAATACTAAAAGGATGAAACGCTCGGCCATCAAAAGCCTTTATAATTGTCGGAGACTGATTGAGTGTAGGAGAACCAAGCGATTTCCAACACTGGATCGACATAATACATGTAGAAGCCCCTTCATCAATCACAGTCTAAAAGACGGGTCTGTTTTTTACTAATACTGGAATCTGGAAAGCCATTTGATGAGGTAGGTGGGGTGTACTATTCTCTAAATAGAAGATTATTAGGTTCAAATCCTGAATATTGACAGCACCTATGGCAGACAATAGTAATTTACACTGTGTTGGGCATGATTGCAGCACTTCCAAAGCCAAAATTGCTGAAGGGGAAATAGCTAAATCCTCAACAATGTTGTAATTCTGAGAAGCTCTCTCATGTGGATTGAAAGATGATTTACGAAGTACACCTTTAGCAGGCGGTTTGATTACTAAGTCTGAGTTGGGTTTCTCGATCTGTAGCAGATCAGAGACAGGAGGAGGTGTATTTGATGTGTTTGAATTAGAAGATTCTACTTCTTTACCACCAACAGGACTTTTAATACCATAATATTGCGATCGCGTCGAAATCCTGACATGAGACATCATCATAACAGGTTCTTCTGAGGTGTTCGAGGTAGAACCAATCATCTTACTATCTTGAGTAGGAAAATGATCCTTCAAGATAGCAAGTTGTTGATAACCTTTAATGAATTTCGAAACCTCTGCTCTATGTGGGAATTCTTTGGTAAAATGATCCTCGTCGCAAATGAAACAAGGATAACGAGTTTGCATTTTTCATCATTAGATTCATTTTTATCTGTTTTATATTTTGAATTTTATTTGTTTTTATTCTTCCCCTTCTTTTTACCGCCAGATTTAGATTTGGTCGTAGTTGACTCTACGACATGAATGTCGGCAAAAAATTCAGTGGAAGACTCTCCTTTCAGGGAATCAGGTAAAATTATTATAGGAGAAGAATTCTTTGAAGATTTATTCTTTCTTTTAGTACTAACTGAACCAATCATACCATCAGTGGCATGAGACCCTGAAGGAGCTGCAGTTATTTGACCATGTTTTGGAAGATAAGGGATTTTTTCAAGTAATGTACCTGACTGCGTGTAAACAAGGTCAAGGTACTAAGCTTGAGAAATGACTTGCTCCTCAGTAAAAACTCCTCCCTTAGCTACATCTTCAGTGATTTTGGGTAATAATGATTTAATGAACCATTCTGCCAAAATTTGATCCGGAATGAAAACTTTCTCTAAACGCCTTCTACATCGCCATTCGTGAATATGATCAGAAATATATGTGGACGTGGATTGTTTTAGTGAAGTCAATAGTTTTAGGCCATTGTCATATCTGACAGGAAACTGAAAATGAGTTAAGAAAGAAATTGCTAATTGATTGAAATTATTAAAAGAGCCTCGTGGTAAGTCAATGTACCATTTGGCGGCAAGACCAATAAGAGTTCATTGAATAATACGTAAGCGAATTGAATCATCAATTATGAATTAGATGCACACCAGAGGTGACAAGTCATAACATGATTTGATGGATCCTCTCCTGACTTACCCTCAAATTTCGGTATATCACTGGGCAACTTATGTGGCATTGGAAGCCAATATGGATGATAGTAAATTGGATCATTCGTAAGGCGTGACAAATCAGGTAAATCCAAAGTTGCAATAAATGGTAACTGACGGTTAGGGTCGCGAAAAACTTGAGTAATAAGAACAGTTTCGGGAGGAGGATACCCAGGATAACTGGGAATCGTATTTGCATTAGGAATGGTGTAACTTCCCATGAAACTAGGATTAACCGGACCAATCTGGGGTTGTTGAGGCTATTGATAAGTATAGCCAGGATACGGTTAATACTGATAAACTGGGTTTTGTGCAACGGGATCGAATTGACACTGTCCCTGGTATGGTTGATATGTGAATTGTGGTTGACTCATGACAATTGTACATGTACCAGCTTGTCCTGCAGGTATCTGGACCGAAGTCTGAACTGTAGGTCCTGACTGGGGCATAAAGACTTGAGGAATTTGCACGGATGTAGGGATAGAAGAAACCAGAGCTACAGATACTCCAGAAACAGATGTTATAGGTTGAATAGATGTTGCAGTAGTTGCAGTAGTTTGAGGTGAAGTTTGAGGCGTACTAGGCCTAGGCTGCTGAACATAACCTGGTGTAGGGATTTGAACAGCAGGCTGGACAGGTTGCTAGGTTGGACCAGAAACCAAAGGCTGTCCAGGTTGATTAGGTAACTGCACATTAGGTTGCATAGTCTGATGAATTTGGGATGGATCCCACACCATGTTTATTCCGGGGTATTATCTAGTAGAAGGTTGTACATATGAAGGACCATAGCCTGATTGAACGTAGGGTTGATAATTAAGTGGTAAATTTCCAACTCCTTGTACAAATGATTGACCAGAAGGTCGTTGAAAACCTTGAGTTGGGTACCGACCTTGAGGTTGATAACCTTGAGGCATGTACTAAATCTGGGGTTGATGAGGACCCTGAGGAATATACTGAGTCTTGGGTTGACCTTGGGGTATGTACTGTCCTGAATGTTGATAACCTTGAGGTATGTACTGTCCTTAAGGTTGTTCTCAAAAATAATACTGTCCTACAGTTTGTCCTGGGAAAAAATTACCTTGAAATTGCCCACCAGGCGGTAACTGACTGCCTTGAGGTTTCCCCCCAGGTGGTAACTGACTGCCTTGAGGTTGTCCCCCAAGCGGTAACTGACTACCTTGAGGTTGAGGATTCAGAATATTACCAGACATCATAAATATTTGCTCTGCGTTCGAAATTTTAGTTTTAATTCCATTAAGACCAGATGATAATACTTGTTCAATCGGTCGAGGAGTTGCTCCTAAGAAAGTACCAGAGAGTGCCTGGTACCCCGAAGGAACAGAAGGACCACCGTATAAAAATGTTTCCGGTGTTTGGGAAAACATAGATGACTCTCCTGACATGATCGATGAAGGATAATAACCTTTGGCCGTAGGATGAGAAGGAATTCGAGGTGGTGAAAAAGCAAGACCCGGGTTTTCTAAAAACAAATTCAAAGATAAATACCAAGCGTCACTCCTAATAGGGCTGTAGAAAATGGATTCACGCTCCCTAAGATTCAAATATTGTGGGGATTCAGGAAGAGTTACTTCTTCGTCTGGACTGGCGATTTCTTCAATAAAAATGAGGCCAGATGGAAGATCTTTAGTAACGATATTTCTTACCCTAGGTGAACCAAGATTGCTAGAAGTTGGAGTAATAAATCTTGAGGATGTTTCCAGAATAGAAGGTTCAGTGTCAGGCTCAGAAATTTCAAGTTCTTCAGTTAATTCACTGGAAGGAGAGATACTACTAGTAACTTCAGAAACTGAAATTGGCTCTTGAATATGCTCTGTCATGGATATTTGATGATCATGATGAACAACTATAGATGAACTTCCGACTTCTGTTGATCTAATTCTACTGCTACTAGATGATACTAGAGCACGAAGCCCTTCAAGATTATTTGGTGTATACTCAGGGGGCTTCCCTTAGAGTCTCCGAGAATGTCTTGGTAATTCTGCCACAATTGAATATCAATTAATCACACGCAAACAAAGAAAATTTCAATAAAACACCTAAAGTCTCTAAAATAACAAACAGCTAAATCACACGCCTAAAAATCTAAGAGTTCAAACCACGCACAAACAGTAACTTCCCGTACTAAAAAAAACTAGTTGGTGATGAAATCCAACTTTGCAGAAGTTTAATACAGAAAGGGCGGTTGGAACAGTTACCCCGACAACCTGCTTAATGAAATAGACTGGCACAAGTTTCTTCACAAAACCATCTCACGTGAAGAGAACCCCCTAGAGAGTCCAAGTGAGTCTAGTCGACGTCTGCTCCAGGTACAGTGAGATATTTCCTTCACCATCACCTTAGGAAATAATCTTAAGTTTATGGACACTAAGGTTACCAACAGTAACAAATACAACTGGGGAAACATTGTACGATCTAATTCTACGCGCAAGGGTAGAGTAACAAGGCTCAATCCCCTTGAAGGCTCCTCAACATCGTTAATCTGAGGTTTACCAACAAGTGACCCCAGGATCCTCGACAATGGTTAATCTGAGGTTTACCATTTGTAATGCACGCAGATCTTCTATCTTTCCCAATGAAACAAAATTGATTGTCTCAAAGGTTCGGACATGATCTCCTGATTAACTCCTTTAAGATAAACTTCCCATATTGTACCAATTACAATTGGATTTATTTCCTCCCGCAAGATTTATCTACTTGTTTGTTTTTACTATCTTGGAGAGCTAATTAATCCCTACTCCAAGATACTAACCTAAGCTATATTGGTGATAAGAGCCCTAGAAATAGAAAAGATTACTAGTTCAATTTTAATTAAACGTTGCTTTTATGGGTTGTTCTTTAAGTCAATAGGTATGGAAATGAAACTTTGATGGTGTGAAGACTCGACTTCCAAACACACTAAAAAATGCAACTAAAATGATAAACAATTCGTTTTTCTTTCAATGAAATTGTAGCTAAAGAAAGAGTTCGAGAATGCAATTTCTTTAAGAGACAATTCTTTCTTTGAACATGATAATAAATGGAAGAAAATCTTTTTGTTTTTTCAATAAGAACTGAAAACGAGACAAATAATCAATACTCACAATAAATCCCTTTCACCTTCAAAACTCAAAACTACAAAAAACAACTTTTCTTTCAAAAGAGATCTACAAGTTCTAGAAAAGCAACCAAAACTATGAAAAACTAATTTTGATATCTAAAAACTTCGAAAATCTAATTGAATAAAAGCTTCAATTTTTTTTTTTGAGAATATTTTTCTTAGTTGTTCAGTAAACTAAGGATTCATTTGCACAGAATAACAAACAAAACAAAAAACATCCAAATATGTTTTCTTTTGTAAAAATGAAATTCAAAATTTATAACAAAGCTTGTTCAAAGATTTGCAAAGAGAAAACTAGATCTATTTCTCAAAAAGGATGGATTTCGCAACCAAGTCAGACTCATCAAGGACAAAAAGACACCAGTGTGATCTGGGATATTTCAAGGTTCTAATCTTTGAGTCACTACAGAGACCAAGTGAAAACCACTCTAAGTATGCAAAACTTCTAGAAAATCACCCAAAACACAAATACTATTGGAACTCACTCACAAGAGGTTTTTGACAGGAAAAATGCAGATCTGGGCAAAGACTAAAAGTCCTAAAAAAATCTAAACTTGAACTGGAAGAAGAAATCTGAAGATTTTCAAAAATTTTAACAGGGTTCGCAGGCCCCAGAAGCAACAGGTGCGGTCCCGCACTGGTTACTTAAGGAAAGTGCGAATATGCCTGCACCTTGTGAGAAAACAAAGTGCGATCCCTAGAAAAGTTCAAGAAAAACTCAAAAGAGAAATGACTGAAAGTGAGATTTTGAGGGCTTCTAGAAATGACTGAAAGTGAGATTTTGAGTTTACTTTGCACCTTTTTAATCTTTTACAGGGGTCTGCACCCTTAACACAGAGAAAGTACGTTCAGGTACGCAGGAGTCATGAACATTAGGTGTGAGACCATAGGTAAGATAAAGAGAAAGTGCAATACTGTAGTTTTAGAGAATTTTGAGAGATTTTCTCTTATTTTTAAGGCTTGACATGAGGAACCGATGTTTTAGACTTGCAAAGGAGGAAATTATGAGTGCTAATGAGCTCATACAGATAGAAGAATGTCAAGATGAAAATTTTCAGTGCAACACTAGGTTCATGTAGGATTGTCAAGAGGAACCAAATGTTCTTACCAGAAGAATAAATTATTTAGTAGAACTGGAAGAGACTTGAAGTTGAGTAAATCATAGGTTGACTAAGTACCAAGATAAAATCAAAGACCTGTTTGATCAGCATGCCAAAGATAAAGAGATGCAGGTTGGAGATCTGGTGCTAAGATGGGATATAAGAAGGGCTGAGAAAGGAAAGCATAGAAAGTTCGATCCTCTATGGTTCGGACCTTTCAAAATTGTTGAAGAGGGGGGAAACAACACTTTCAGGCTGGAAAATTTGGAGGGTGATATGCTCAAAGCCCTTGTGAGTGGGAAATTCTTAAAACCCTTTTTCCAGTATTGATTCAGGCTGAAAGGTCTACTGTATGATGTTGTACATTATTTGTTTACTTTTACTCTTATGTTTGTTGTTCTTTATTAGACCTAAGGAAGGTAGAAGTGCCGAGGAGTCGTGTTCATAGAGAGAGGTTAACAGATGGTCTGCGAAGTTCTCGACATGTTCGAGGATGAGCGTGGCGTCCCCAAATGGAGCCAATGTTGTTATATCATTCACCACCGCCCTTGGAAACTTAAAAAGGGGGATCATCCAAAGCATAAAAGGGAGAAATACTTAAAGGAGTGAATGAGTTGATGTGAATGAAAATCTATATAAAAAGGGGACAAGACATGACATACATTGTAGCATTGCGGTAAAATTTACATGAAACAAAGGAATATAAAGGTGCAAGACAACTGAACAGAGCGAGACCCGCCCATGCTCTAAGTAGTCAAAAGAAGAAAGGCGCGTGAAGTGTTTCCGGGGGGATCAAGGATGGCAGGGGGAAGGCGGAAGCTCACCCCCCCGGAATGATGGTGATGTAGCAACAGTGGGACCCGAGACAAATTTTCTGTGGGGTGATGGCCATGGGCTTAGAGCCACTCCAAGACCCCGCCGGAATGCTTGGCAGGCCCGACCATAGAGACACCTGGCACTATGAATGCAATGGTAAGGTAAGTCCTAGGACACCCGGTACACAACCAGTACCGGTATTTAACCCGGTGCATGGTATACACCTAAATAGACTCTGATAACCAATAACCAAATGCCACGCGTCCTAGTGTCATCGTCCTTATGACGTTAGCCCTACAAGTGTCATCCTAGCCTCATTTTTCGGGTAATCTAAAGCTGTTTAACCCTGATCTATGTTCAGTGTGGTAAAATACTTTCTTTTACATGATAGTGTATTGCTAAAGCGCGAGTGCCAAGTACCAGGTCTACCAAGTCGCTTTCAACTTCCCTACATCATTTTCTCTCGAATAGTTTCCTTACTACGCAGGTATTCCATCCCTCTTTCATTGTCTAGTTTCCTTCCACTTTTCATTTTAATAATGGTCATGGGTAGAATTAAGGTTAAGAAGTCGGAACCTGAAAGCCCTCAAGTTTGCGAGTCTAGGGCTATTCCTAGACCAGAGCCATTCACAGAAATGCAAGCTCACATTCAAGACCCACAATACCCTTTCTTCATCAGTAGCATTAAGCCTAACCTATTTAGGAAACATATAGAAAACAGGGATAGGTTCAGAGTTGTTTTGTCGGGATTATACCACCAATTTACTCCGCCCGTATAACCAGTTGTGGAATTGATATGCTGGCTCAGGGAAGCATATGATGAGCACCGAGGTATTTTCCTATCGACTCAAGGGAAAAAGATATTTAGTATATCTCCTGAGATCATCAGGAAAGCCCTATGTTATCCTCCCAGTTCTAACTATATCAGTTTCAATGAAATGTCTTTATCCCGTTAGTTTTCCAAGCTACCCTGGAGGCAGTAGAGCAATTTCATCGCTGCTATTTCTGACTCTCATCTTACTTCTTTCCCGTCTTTAGACTCGGTGCCCCTGAATACATTGAAGGAAGACCTTCAGCCAACGCTTGCTCTCGTTGTGGGGTTGCTAGGTATAGAAGGGGTTGAACGAGTCTTGAAGGAATGTGTAGCCCTTTTATGGTTAATGTCACAATCAGGTTTTGTTTTGGATATCCCTGGTTTCTTGGCCTCAGCTATCCAAAACCAGTTTCTGTTCCATGGTGTTCTACCTCTTCCTTTTCCAGCAAGCTGATAAGTTCGAGGGTTTGGGTTTGGAAAATTTTTCTAGGATAACTTCCCAACCAAAAACTGTCTTTGACTAGAACCCTGCAGTACATCAGTTGGCTAATGGGGTGGGTTATTCAAATTTCTTGAACGAATTCATGACAATACCCTATACTATTATTCACGACAACCCTTCGCCCATGATTTTTCCTGAAAAAAGGAACTGGCTACAGTTTAGTGAGGAATAAAGCACAGGAGATTGGTACCTATTTGATGATTACACTGAGATCAGGGTCTATGGTGCAAAGGTTTCCCCTTACAGATTACCAGTTTTTCCCGCCATGCGGATTTTCGCCTTGGAGTACCTCCGGCAGACCTTGAAGGTTGACCAACTCCACTTCCTCCCTGCGAAAAAGGGGTTCATTCTTAAACTTCCTACAACCATTGGCCCCTTCATTGTTAACTCAAGGCATGCCCTCCCCATAGTGGAAAACCTGCTCAAAGGTATGGATTTAAGACAAGGGAAAGCTTGGCCTTATGATCCAAAAGGCATCATCTCAAACAAGAGGAAGAAGATTAAATCAACTGCATATGCTCACGAAACTAGAACCTTCTTCGAGTGGAGAGCTAATCTTGATACTTGGCCTTTTCTTTCACAGATGGAGACTGATTCATCTGCGACAGGGGAAAAAGGAGACACCGCTTCAATACAAGAAGCAAGTAAGAAACAGGTTGAAGAAGCTGGAGTCATAAGAGAAGACTCTCCACCCTCTAAAAGGCAGAGAACAAACAGTGAAGAAGGTGTTGGGGGAGAGCTGCCGCTGGTAAAAGTAGCACTGTATGGAGAGTCGAATAAGGGAAAAGCGGGTTTCATGGTAAAATATGATGGTCCATCATCGTCTGATTTCTCAGAAGTTTCACAAGCCGTTTCTGTAAACAGGCCCGAGGCGAGGAACGAAATGAAGGGGAAGAACAGAACTATCAGGGAGAAGCTTCGGTCGGAATTGGTGGGATATGTAGACAAATATCATACTTGGTTTTCCACCAAGATTGATATGGATAAGGAACAATTGTTGATGGCCATGACTGAAGCGGTACTAGATCCAGAGGCTGGGACAACCAACTACAGAGCTCTGGAAGTGGCAGTAAACATGTCACAAGTTCCCTTGATTGATAAATGCAATATGTTCCAGTGTTTCGTGACATGCTAAAGGATGAGGTTGTGAAGCTCTCTCTCACTCTAAGGAAGCTACAAACCAAGTACAACCAAGTGGTCGAGAACCTTAAAGTGGAGAAGACTAATGCTCGGGCACTCTCAAATGACCTGCGAAGTCTTCAAGCAGTTGTGAAGGGTAAAGGGAGTGATAAAGCAAATCCTGAGGGTCATGTCATCTCGAAGTTGCAGAAACAGGTTACAGCCCTGAAGCTTAAACTGAATATGCCTGGTTTTCAGCACATGCAAACTGCTGAATTAGCCTAGATAGAAAAGGCCAAGGCTGATCTAGCAGACTCCCTAGCTAAGGAAAAAGAAGAGAGGGCTAAAATTTCTAGCGAGATGACTGCCCTCCAGAAAAATATGGACGAGTTGCAAAAAATATGGGATGCACACGTATGTTCCACACCACCTCCTGAAGGATACAACACACTCTCGGAATAGATAACTACAGCGCTAGCCGAACTCCAGGTAGCAGAGAAGCAGGTTCAAAAGGCACAACAGAAGATCCATGAGCTCAAGGCCCGTCTTAAGGAAAATACGAAACTGGTAGCAGCTTTGCAAAAAGGGATAGAGGAGGCGAAACAAGAGAGGTTGCGATAGGAAAATATGATCAGGGACCTGACGAGTCGAATGAATGGAAACATCACCCTCTTGCAGGCCTGATGCTTAATCTAGACAGACATCATCATGGAGGTAAAGAAGCGTTGGGTTTCTTTTGACCTTAATTGAAGAAAATAAGGCCGTGGTTCATCAATTCTGAAGAACTCTACACGAAGGGTATATAGATGCTTCAACTAAGGTTGAAAATGCCAAAAGGTATATTTCCCTCCTAAATGATTTGAGCTCAGAAGAATTAGCCAAACAGAGAATCAAGGACAAGTTCAAGGAGGCGGCAGAATGCTAGAGGGTGATGCAAAAGGAAGCCGCACGCAACCTTGCACTGGGTAGTTTGGAAAGGAAGGTGACAAGCTTGGGATGTTTTGAAACTGAATGGAATGAATTGACACTCATCGGCCTCCCATCATGCTGGGAGCCCACAAATGTTTTTCTCCAACCGCTACCAGTATACGAGTGCAAACTGACAAATGTAATGAATTAGATAGATACACCATTTGAGAAGACCGCTCAGCTTAAAGCTGAAACAATAATTGCAACACTTGGTAAAGAATTCTTTCCCTTCTATCAAATTAAGAAACAACCGCCCACTCAAGCAAGTTATGCCAAATTGACAGAAGTGCATATTCTGGTTCATGTTGTCATCACCATACCTGATCCTACAGCTGACACCTGGCAGAGGTGTAGCGATCATACGAGTTCATTAGCCACCGCATCTGCTTCTCTATCCACTCCGTCTGCCAGTAAGAAATCCAGCTCTTCTACAACCACAGTACTGCCTTCTCTAGCTGCAGCCTCAACTCTGTCCCACCACCAGCAATGTTAACTCATGATTGGGCCTATGTGGTCTCTTATTTTATTTTCTTTTCACTTTCAATTTCTAGTGAAACGCATATTTCACTCTTGCATTTTTACTTTCAATTAGTAGGTTGTTGTACTTCCATTAGAAATGGATTTAAGCCCAAGCATAAGATGATGGGAGGCATTCTACCCCATCATCAATTTTGATTTTTTATTAAGACTTGAAACTGCATACAAGCATGCGGAAAATATATTTTCCCAAAATATATTTCCATGAATAGCACACAAAAATGTTATAAAAGTAGAGAGGAAAGACAGATACAGGGTTCCAGATTTTCTGAAAGACTCACTAGCTCAAGCATTCTATATATGTATTTTTGTATGAATTCAATAGTTGATGTTGAAGATCCTGTTGGGATTCAGTAATTGAAGTTTTTGCTGGAATTGGGGATTCCACTCAAGATGATTTACAGTTTGTAACCCTTCTCCATGTTTTTAATATAAATGTTTATTTTGTATCTCTCCATACTTCTGGTGTCTAATGTTTTGGAATGCGAGTGCTCCCGTGTTTAAATGTGAATTTATCATAGCAGATACTCATATTTACTCATCTATAGCGCTTTAAATATAGCTCAGGCATAACACTATTTTCATTTCCATATCTCTTCCATTGTTCTACTGATAACAACTATTCGGATTCTTATCATAGAATAAGCCCAGTTATAGTTAATATCTTATCCCATTTTTTGTCATTGTCTTCGCTCACTTATAACTTGAACACTGTACGATCATTTCACAAGTTGTCCCCCTTTACAACATTATGTTTTAAAGCTATCTGATGCATTTACTTATTGAGTTTCATATTTAGTCTCTGCAGTTTCCTTCTTTGCTATGATTACATTTAGAGTCTCGGTCCCATCTTTACCAAAGCAATTCATTAGTTGATAGTAGCATGAGAGCCTAATATTGTCAACTGCAAGTGGTTGAGTCATATGCTCCTTGCATTTGAGATGTCCTAGGCACTGGTATTTTTACAACTCAAGGAGGTCTCTAGGAGCTACAACAACCATACAGAAAACAAAAATAAAAAAGCTAGAAGCAGAAATCAACACCTTGAAGGATTTGAAGAAAAGGTCAGACAATGCTCATGAAATTGAGATACAGAGAGCTCAAAAACATATTGAAAAGTTAATAAAAGCAAAGAATGAAGCTTCTATTGGACAAACTATTGGCTAGGAAAAATAAATCATTTGGACACGCATTGTTGATTCCATGAATGAAATATGGCCTTCTATTTAAATAATATTTGAACAGAGAGATCTTATTGGACTAGTGAACGATGCCATAGACAAAGAAAATATAGAACTGACAGGCATGCCCGAAATGACAAATAATATTATCAAATTCTTTAATTCCAAGAACATGTTTGAATTGGAAGCACTAGGAGTGGAGGACAAAACAACAACTATTTTAGAAGTAAAAAATGTGCTCAACAGAAAGAGTTTGGTCACACAGTTGGAAGATAAGTGTCATCAGTTACAAATTGGTGTCAGCAGATTCTTCAATAGAATTGAACCACTGACCAAAAGAGGATTGCCATCTCTTTTTGTGATAAACGATAAGCTCATGCACAAGCAGTATTATGTCAAGAAATTGAAGGAGATTTCTAAAGACACAAATAAGTTTGCAAGAATAAAAGGATCAATGACTGGAAGAGCCTTCCTCGAGGCTATGGATAATGATTTGTATATACAGCATGAAATCAAGCATATTTTTTAGTTAAGGCCAACTTTTATGAAGTTCACAGAGACCGATGAGATTTATAGGAAGTTAATCAGGATCAAGATCTCGAATGCGCAATAGTGGGAGAAATTGTGTGATTACCAAGAAGGGTGACAACTCAACGCATCAGCAGGACAACCAACTCAAAAATCAATTTATTTTGCAAACTAGTGTATTAGCTCAGCTTATCTGCATCATATTATCTAAATCTGCCAGCACAACCACTCACAAGGCACACAGTAACAACCTTCTAGAGATTAGGGCCACATGTCACAGTTATTCTACTATGTCCACTTGTGGTCACATTTTTCAAATTTTAGATCCTTATTGTAATAAATAGAAGATTGCCCATGTAGATACAGAAATCACTAGGAAGTAGTTAAATATTGTATTTCTTTTCAGTATCAGGGGTTGGACCCTAGATTGCAAGCTTTTCTATTATAGCATTGTAATTTTGGAGCTGGAGCATCAGTAATAAAAGACCATTTTGCAAGATTCTTGAGCTATAGTTAACTGGTGATGTATTTTCTTTACTTTGTTCAATGTTTCCATTGTTATTTCTTTCAGTGCATCCTTTAATTATAATTGTAAAATAGAAATTTGAAGAATGAGATTTGCTACTAGAGAACCTTAATTCTGCCTGTGTTTACAATATAACCGTTCTTCCTCTAAAGTCTGGTTAAAAAATACTTAATTGCTTTTTGATCACTATTGAATTCACTCTTTCTTTCATCTCATAATTCGTAATGTTTTAAAGACCCAGTAAGTATATTTATCTTGCATTGCAAATGCTTTTGAAAATTTGATGCAACAACCCAACCTGTTATGACTCCATAGCCCAATGGAAATAGTTTAAATTGATCTCCTAATCCAAACAAACTATCAATCAGAAACAACCTTCATAATTATTTTAACTAGCCTAATATCAGAAATCGTTAAAAACAAAGAAAAATCTTAAGAGAGATCCCTCTTTGAGTCTAGGAGGGCTAGATCCTAGGCTCCAAAGTGGTTTTGATGTTGTCATTTTATGATTATTCTTGCCAATCTTAAAATTATAGAACGATAACAGAAGTGAAATGTTGTGTATGAGTCTCGGCCTCACGCTATTATTGTTACTTTGGGAAATAAGTTGTACAGGATACCAGAGGTACAATTCCTGTCATTATCTCTTTGGTTACTCCAAAACAATGTTGTAAGCTCATTTCCAAAACTAGGAAATTTATTTTCTTGATGATCCGCCCTCAAGGCAAGAAGAATATTGTGGACACGGCCTCCAGATAGGGCTCCTCTGCATGACAACAACAAATGGACAAGGTCATGGAGGAGTACGGGGACATCTTCACCTCACCCACAGGGGTGCTTCTACACTATCAAGTCAAGCACCCCATCGATTGAACCCAGGTGCGTCACTGCCCAATGGACCAATCTATCGACGCTTTGTTATGGAGAACTATGAAATCAAGAGGAAAATTTAGGAGCTGATGTAGAAGGGTCACATCCGGTCGAGTTCATCACCCTGTGGGAGCCCGATCATGTTGGTGCAGAAGAAGGATGGGAAATGGAGACTTTTTATTGACTATCAGGCGTTGAACAAGATCATTGTCTGGAATAGGTACCTAATCCCACAGATTGACGACCTTTTGGACCAACTCAAAGGGGAAAAATATTTCAGCAAGATTGACTTAAAGTCTGGGTATTATCAGGTACTAGTCAAACCCTTTGATGTGTGGAAGACTACCTTCAAAGCCAAGGAGGGCCTTTTTTAATGGTTGGCCATGCATTTTGGGTTGACGAATTCTCTCGCAACATTCATGAGGTTGATGGATGACATCTTGTGGCCATTCACCAACTCATTTGTAGTAGTGTACTTGGATGACATCCTAATCTTCAGCTAGACTTGGGAAGAGTACCTCCACCACATCCGACAGGTCCTCCAAACACTACGGTAACACAAGTTGTGTGCCAATTTGGAGAGGTGCACTTTTGGCATGACCCAGGTTCAATATCTGGGATACATTATTGATGAACGGGGGGTTCATGTGGATCCAACCAAGATCCAAGTGATTCAGGATTGGCCAGCCCCAACCACTCTAACAGAGCTTCACAACTTTCCGGGTCTTTCTAATTTCTACCGTAGGTTCGTGTTGGGATTCTCTCATATCACTTGACCCTTGAGTCAAGTCACAAAGGGAGGAGCAAAAGAAAAATTATTTTGGTTGGGATCTCAACAGAAGGCATTTTTTGAATTAAAACATCACCTATGCTCTGCCCCAGTGCTCACATTACCAGACTTGCAACAACCATTTGAGATCGAGACAGATGCCTTTGACTATGCTATTGGGGTAGTTCTTACTCAACATGGCCATATAGTGACATATCATAGTGAGACACTATCCGACACAGTCCACAAGTATCCCACTTATGACAAAGAAATGTATTCCATTGTACAGGCTTGCCGATAATGGAAGCATTACATTTTGAGGAAGGAAACAATCATCCACACAGATCACCGATCTCTCTATTTCATATAGACACAAGGGAATTTGCAAAATGATCACCATCAGAAGTGGTCCACATATCTGCAATAGTTTCATTTGGACATCAAGTACAAGAAGGGTAGCACCAATAATGTTGTAGACTGCCTCAGTCGACCATCGATCATGGTGCTAACCACCATTCTTGACTCTTGTGGGAATGAGACTTTTGATTGGTTGCTTCTCTATAAGAGCGATCCAAAATTCAGCCACACATACAAGACACCCTTGGAGGGTACACAAGTTCCAAATTTTCACCTCCAGGATGCACTACTATGTCACCTGGGACACCTTTGTGTTCATTCAAGCAAGAATGCCAAGATTATTTGGGAAGCGCACTACAGTCGAGTCACTGGGAATTTTGGGGTCGAGAAAATAGTGGCAATACTGCAGAAGTATTTATATTGGCCGAATCTTCGACATGATGTCGGGAAGTACATAAGATCCTGCACTGCTTGTGTCATTTCCAAACCGACCATCAAGAAGCAAGGCCTCTATACTCCACTACCTACCCCTAATCTACCTTGGGAATCCACCTCCATGGATTACATTTCGAGCCTTCCTTCTACTAAGCATGGAAACAATTGTGTTTTCATGGTCGTTGATAGATTCTTGAAGATGGCCATTATGGCAGTGTGCAAGAAGAATATCACAACAGAAGCCACTACTAAACTCTTCTTTGAACGAGTGTGGGTTCACTTTGGGATCCCACAGTATATCATATCAGATCGGGACAATAGGTTCCTCAGCACATTTTTGTCTAGCCTCTGGTCAATTCTGGACACCAAGCTCACAAAGTCCACAACTTTCCATCCATAAACTAATGGTCAGACAAAGGTCATCAACAGGATGATCGTACAAATTCAACGCATGTACAATTAAAAGCATCCACACACATGGATGAGAGACTTTCCTATGTAAAAAACAGTTATAACCAGGCTCTCTACAGCTCAATCGGCCACAACCCCTTTCAGGTGGGCTTGGGACTCCAACCACTATGTCCCATTAATGTAGCCATGCCATTTACGGCTACTCAGGGAAATTTGGCTCATGTCTAGTTTGAAGCTGACAAAGTGAATAGCTTCATTGAGCACATTCAGCCACATTCGCCAATTGGTTCATGACATATTGGACAAAGCTAATGCTAAGTACAAGCAACGACATGATCAATATCAGGTGCCACACAACTTCCAGGTGGGCGACAAAGTGTGGCCACATTTACAGAAGGAGCGCCTCACTGGTTGCCACTGCAATCTTCGCCCACTTCGATATGGGTTGTACACCATCACCAAGGTTGTAGGGGCCAATGCCTTTGAGCTTATTATTCCACCATTTCTTGTTCTACACCTTGTATTCAATGTGGACCGTCTTCGACCCTACTTCCCACCTCTATTGGACACCTCTAAGATTGCAGAACAAATCACACCAACAGAGTTAAACCCAAACTTCATGGAGCAGGCCACCACGAATTGTATCATGTACATGAAAATCAAGAACACTTGCTAGCAGAAGATCCAACTGTATCGGGCTATCAAAGCTAGCCAAGTCCTGCACCAAGGCAAGTGGTTCACCAGGGACCAAGTTCAACAGAATTTTCCTCATCTCATAGAAGAACTCAATGCAATGGGGACCATTATTTCCTAAGGGGGGAGGAATGATCCAGGTGGATATTGGTGGCTACCCACCTATTCCACTTGGGGCCCCACCATTGTTTCTTTCATTTTTTCAGTTTCTTAATTGTAGCACAATTTACTATTTTTAGCATTTTTTCGAGTACTGAACTTCCAGAGCCATTTTGAGGCCCTAAACGATGTTTTTTGGGAAAACCAGGAGTGACATGGAATTTCATTCTATGTTTCTCACATCAAAAGTTGTAGTACTCAGATATATATTTCTAACAAGATATTGTGCGCGTCAAACGAAGATCACATGCCAAAGTTATGTCCTGGGGAAGTTGATGTACCAATTTACCCAATCAGGGCCCATAGTTTTGGCGCTTCATCTCCTAGGGTTAGGTTTTTGGATGTTTAGGGTTTTCCACTATTTTTCAATAATAAATATGCCTTTGAGCCTCATTGTAACATAGTTCAGCAGCTTGTAGCCACCACATCTCTTCTCAGAGAAAAGCTATCAGCGCCCTAGCTAGTTTATTTCCATTATGTTTGTAACAAATTTCAGTTCTTTGATATTAAAGAAATGAAGTGTTATTTCTGCTACTTTTTATTTATGGTTATATTTGTATTCTTTTGTGTTCTTGCATGAATTCGGATCACTACTGGACACATATAGCATGGAAGAACAACTCACACAAACAGAGTTAAACCTAGGTTGCATGAAACAAGCCACCACTGAAAAAATCATGGATACACAGATCAAAAACACCAGGCAACAAAGGATACATCTATATTGAGTTATTAAATTAGGCCAAATCCTTCACCAAGGCAAGTGGCTCACCAAGTACCAAGTTCAACAGAAGTTTCCTCATCTCATGGAGTAACTCAACACAATGGGGAGAATTTCTTCCTAAGGGGGGGGGATTGATCCAGGCAGATATTGGTGGCCACCCACCTATTCCACTTGTACCCCCACCAGTATTTCTTTCATTCTTTCTGTTTCCTTAATTATAGCACCATTTACTATTTTTAACATTTTTTCGGGTCCTGAACTTCTGGAGTCATTTGAGGCCTAAACGACGTTTTCTTGGAAAATTGGGAAAAACATGGAAGTTACTTTGATGTTTCTCACATAAAAAGTTTTAGTCCTCGGATATATCTCTCTAATGAGGTATTGTGCATGTCAAACATAGATCATATGCCAAATTTACGTCATTGGGAAGTTGATGTACCAATTTACCCAAACGGGGCCCATTTTTTTGGCGCTTCATCTCCCAGGGTTAGGTTTTTGGATGTTCAGATTTTTCAATTGTTTCTAAATAATAAATAGGAATTCAAGCCTCATTGTAACATGGTTCAGAGGCCTATATCCACCACATCTCTTCTCAGAGATAAGCTACCAGCACCCTAGCAAATTTATTTCTATTCTATCTATAAGCATATTTCAGTTATGTGATATTAATGAAATGAGGTATTATTTCCACTGCATCTCTACATTTATGTGTGTTTATGTATTTTATTTCATTCCTTCCTAAGTCCGGATCATACCCATAATTTTATTCATTGTAAGGTAGATAAGGAATTGAATTGCTTCCTATACCCAACACCTAAGAGTCAACTGATGATTACAAGTGGAGGAACTATAAATTGCTCTGGAAATTTCCATAATATAAAAATAACCATGGGGGAATATGTATTGAATAGTCCAATGCTCTCTGTTAGCCCCCTATGAAATTCTTGACAAGCAAGCTGGGGGCTATATCATTTTGGAGACCTTCAAGGAATGCATCTCCCTTGAAGACACATCATCCTTGAGGTCTCTATGTGCTTTGCCTTATCCAAACCCCCTCTGCTGGTTTCCTACCTCAGAGCCTTCATTTACCCCTTGTACCCCTGAAAAATGTCCCTCTTTTCCCTTTTTTCTCCTTCTGTCAAAGTGTCTCTGCTCCCCTCTATTTCCCCCCTATTAACCCCCCTAAATCCCCTCTAAAAATCCCTACACCCTTTGTTTCCCCATTTTCCCCCTCCATCTCCCTATCGTTACCCTTTGGGCCTAAAAATAAATTAGAAAGGGGTTAAAAACCCACTTCCGATCTTATAATAAGCCTAAGCCCCCTTCTCCGCTAGCCCAACGCCTTTCCGCTCCATATAGCCTGGTGCCGTGACCAAGGCTTTTTCCCTGCGGGGGTTTTTCTCTGTCCGTAGAGTCAAACCATGGAGCCCCCACAGTTGACTCCTCGGGATATGGGACGACTCAAATCAACGGTTGTTATTCACTACGGGGGGTCGCTCAAAAATTCCTGTGCCTGTACACCTTGGCCCCCCGCAGTCCATCCCCACCGTCCGTTTTTATCCCGCAGATCAACAGCTCACGGTCCATTCATTTCGGGGGCATTCCTAACCGTTAATCTTGATTGATCGGACGATCCTCGTTGACCCCGCTGCCTCTATCGTTTTCCACGTTCAAATCCTAGATCGCATCTCCGTCGTTCATTCGCCCGACAGATCGACGGAGCGGAGCCCATCCACCCTGTGGTCCCCGCTGCACTGTTCATAAACTGTCGGTTTATTCCGCACCGCCTATGCGCAGTTGTTGGTCTTCCCTCGTCGTCCAACGATTCCACTCAGCGCTCGACACGTGTCCTTCTGTACGATTCCCAAACCACTTTTCCCGCCCGTTAAAGTCATCCCCCGCGCATTATCTGTCAGACGTGGGCGCCCAGCGAAATGATCGTCGACCGTCCGATCTGGGACAGGCCATCCAATGGCCATTGCCCGCTCAAGATGCACGAAGTCTAATGAAGTTGCATGTGCAATAGCTCACGCCATGGCCCGCCGTCCATCGTCCTCCGCCGTTGATCTCCGCCACGATCAACGATCCAAATCCGTCTACCCGCTGTTGACCTTTCCACCGTCGCCCCGGCCTCCACATCATCCATCCACGTGTCTTCACCGTACGCCACGTCGCCCCACGTGCACCCTCCGTACATGCGCCCATTCCATTACGTATAATTGGTTCGTTTTGTGTTTTTTAATGTGTTTTCGTTTGTTTTCCGCGTATATTCACTCTGCGGATTGTCAACCCCCGCCAGAGTGATTCCCACCGTTTCCCCTGCGATTTTCACCTCTATCACTCCTGCATGGCCATCTCCTCCATCCGTCCACATCATCCATTACCCTTCCATGGTTTCTCTTCACAGGTTTCGTGTCTTGCAGAGTTTTCAACAGTGAATGACCACCATGATGTGTGATATCTGTTACAGTGACAGAAGAATCAATGAAGACCATGAGCAGAGGCTGTATTCAGAGCCTCATGTTACAGGAAGCATCTGAGGGTTTCTTGCGCCATAAATTCATCAACGGACAGAGTTTAAACTCTACCAACCCTCTGGCGCCATTGAAGCCCGAAATTCACAGACAGAGACAGACAAGGTCAGCAGAGAGCTCGAGGCAGGAAATGGAAGACTCATAAGCTTCTGCAGAGACTTTTAGAAGGAAAAAGTACAATTTGGAAGACCCCATGGATCTCTTGGATGGTCCTATGCACAGAGCGATAATATTATCAGGTTTTCCGTATCAGTAGAGCGTTATCCCATGAAAGGACACAATACACATCGTTTTTCAGTCTACATTGTGCCTCAAATAAAGATCTACGCCCTTTCAGCAGTCCTACATCATCAAGAACCATTTGTTACACAGTATGGATACCCTAGCATCATTATTTCACCAGTTGGTCCAGTCAACAGAGAATGGCAGTAATTCTGCAGCCTGAGTACCAGAAGTAATTGCACAGATTTTAAGCAGAATAGGTTGCGGCCTTCCTCCTCTTCTGGGCGTTAATTATTCATTTAATTCGTCACCTACCATCACCTGCTCCTATTATTATTTTATTCTATAAGTAATCCCCGAGAATGAATTGAAAAGGTTGTTGTTGCTCAGTTGTTCGGCTGTTGCTGTTAGAGGGATTCAGTTTGACTGTTAGAACAGTCTTGGGAGGGAGTTACAAAGTAGTTTGTATGTAATAGGCTGGGAGGAGAAAGTTTGGATTGTATTAGCCATTGAGCTTACTGTACATGACTGGTTTTGCACCAATTAATCAAAGCATATTTCACAGGATCTTGGTCTATTACTATTGGTGATGTTTTTCCTAACTCTGTTTATTACATTTTCATATTGTTTCATGTTCTTCTGGTAGGCAACAGAGGTATAGCATAGGATTCACCCTTGTTAGGTGCCCTATTTTCCTACTCTCCCTGCCTTTAATGTTTTCTGCTTTATGTGTATCTAAGAGTGAATTCATGTGGTTTAACTAGCGCAGTGGATGTTATTGCCTATTGGCTGATGTATGAACTTAGGGGTTTGCTGCTTGGATGTTTCTTTGTCAAATCTATCTCTGTTTTTTCCCTTGGAGTTGCTAAAGCAGACCTGGAGTTAAATGACCTCTGGTCCGATCTATAAGCAACCCCTTTTTCTCTTTGAGAGCTTCCTTAGAGTATGTCCAAACAAGTCTGGAGTTAAATGACCTCTGACCTGATCTATAGACAGAAATTTGGTTGTCTTTCCTTCTTCCACCTTCTTTCCTTAATGTTCCATCCCATCATCTATCTAAAAGATCCTTTAGTATAGATGACTTGCCCTCTGAAAGCCTTGGCTAGTTGTTGCATGTAATTACCTTTCATGACTCCATGGCCCAATGGATGGCACATTTTTGACCTATCCTCTTTGCTAAAAGCATCTTGCTGTTTTGTTCCTTTTCTCCCATTTCTTTCTCGGTCTCTGATCTCATGACTCAACCCAGCAACCAACCAACCAAATCATTTTAAACCCCCCTTTGTGCTTTGTAACTAGCCTAACATCTTACTTTGAGCCTCAAAGATACATCATTCTTCGCTCTATTTGGAGAGATCCCTCTCCGGGTCTAGGAGGGCTAGATCC
This sequence comes from Pinus albicaulis, assembly GCA_034641835.2. Taxonomy (NCBI): domain Eukaryota; kingdom Viridiplantae; phylum Streptophyta; class Pinopsida; order Pinales; family Pinaceae; genus Pinus; species Pinus albicaulis. Next base: position 367,223,746 of record CM076573.1, read on the forward strand.
TAGGATGCAAAAGTGGTTCTGATTTTGTCTCATCTTTTGGTCTTGCCAATCTGGCCAAAACATGGGAACCCCAACATAATGGCGACTCTTCTGGGGACGAATCTGAGAGTCAAGAACTGCTAACATTTGGTCTATTTCCCATTGTCGTCACCAACATAATGGTGACTCCACTGGGGAGAGACCACTTTGCCTTTAGATTGGCGGTGACATTGCTGATGGTGGACAACATCCTGCCTCAAACAGTCAAATTCATCCACCTGGAGACTCCACACTCCCTATGATCCAAAGACCAAATGACTCCATTGGTGAAGGAAACTGAACTGGTTGAGAAGAAGCAGTAGCCTTCTTTGCATAAGCATGAATCCAAACATGGACAGAGATACAAAGTATGATGCTTTGTATGATCGATTAAATGAAATAACAGAAACGTTTGGAAAAGTGCTGGAAATATACATGGCCAATCTGAATGCAAATGATGAATATTTGGAACAACCCATGCCTCTTCCAGAACAAGAACAAACTCAAGACCTAGAAGATGAGAAAGACATGTATGATGTTCAAGAATCTATAGAAGATGAGGAGGTTAGTGATCAGGAACTGCCTGATTGCTTACCTATGCCTTGTGTTATGCTGACCAAAGAACATCAGGACCTATTAGCAAAGGCTGATAAGGAAAGCTGCCTTAAGGAAGCATAAGACTACATGGAAGAGGCGGAATCTGGTGTGGAAGATGAGGCTCAAGAAAACATCCAGCCTCCAAATCAGCTAATACAAGAGAAAGAGGACTGTTGTGCTTCTGTCCATGATGAAAGGGAAACCCCTCTTTTGACAGAGGAAGAGATTGAGCGGATACTAAACCAGCAGTCCACCCCAGAAATATTCTATGGAACCCACGCTCCTGCTTAGTCACTACATGAGTTTGATGATTCAAATTCAGAAGACTCCTCTGTGGATCGGAATGAGGAAAGACCTGCTGAAAGTTCGAAAGGTTTGAAGGGTGATATTACTTACAGTTATGATTTTCCTTTTCATGATCTGTTTGAGGGTGAGTGCTTTCAAAGAGAAGCCGAGCTTGCAGGACCATCATCCTTAGATTCATGGAAAGAAAATCAGAGCCAAAAATTTTAGAGAGGTAATGAAACCAGTCAGCCTATCTATGACACTGATGAGGAGAGCTGCGACAATATATCAGCAGATGAAGATTCTTTGAATCTTCATTCTGCTCTACCACAGATCATCAGTAAGGTCAGAAACCAGCAGTCTTTCCTTTCAGAAGACAAGGAGGAAAGCAAAGAAGAGGTTTTTGAGCGGGTTGAAAGGAAAGAGTCTTCTCTCAAAAAAGAGGAAGCAAAGGGGTACACCCCTGCTCAAGAATACATGAATCTTTTCATAGAGCTCAACACACTAGATTAGAATATGTTAGAGCTCCAGGAGGACACAACTGCAGTCTATGATGAGTCCTCCAGTTCAGAAAATGAAGAAGATGAAGGAGATTCTCTTTCTTAGGAGAGTCTCATTCTTGATCCAGTGGAAGAAGAGGAGATCCTGGTCGAAGCCTGCCTGCCAGATATTTATAGCCAGGTATCTTTTTATGATCCTTATGCACATTTTCTGCAAACATATGATGAAGGATCAAAGGTCTCTTTGAGCAACATGTTGCAGATAGAAAGAAAATTTTTCAAGGCTGCTGTTATAGAACAAAACGAGTGGGAGCTGCCCTGCCTATCCAGCATGCTCAAGGAGTTGAGCAAGAAGGACCAGCCATGGAATCACTTGATGGACTGGTTGCATTGGAAGACAACATTTGTAAGCTAGACTTGTAAATATTTCAGTAGGGTAGGGTAGGTAGGAAAATCTCAATAAAGCTCAGTCTATGAGCATGTAGTTAGTTGTTCCATTTTCTGTCTTAGAATGTAGAGAAGAAACCTGCTAGACAGTCTAATCCTAGCAGGTAGTAGTGTAGGTAGAGAAACATATGAGGCCAACAGTCTAATCTGGTCTCATGGAGTAATAAGGGTAGATGTAGAATAGGTTTATTTTCTGTATGTTAAATAAAATGATGTAAAGGGTCTGCTAGCTCAAATGCACCCTGAAGGGAAAATGGTTAGGATTGTAGTAAGGGGAGGTAGACTGGTTGGGTAAATGTTTCTACTGACGTAACATATTCATATTGTGGCAGCTGATCAAAGAAAGGGATGGGCCAAGTAGCAGGCAACTGGCCTACTCCAAAGATCATTTCTGGTTTCTTGCCTCCTTCAAGAAGAAGCCATCCCCATGTGGAGCCACTGTTATCCCCCCTATGAAATTCTTGACAAGCAAGCTGGGGGCTATATCATTTTGGAGACCTTCAAGGAATGCATCTCCCTTGAAGACACATCATCCTTGAGGTCTCTCTGTGCTTTTCCTTATCCAAACCCCCTTTGCTGGTTTCCTACCTCAGAGCCTTCATTTACCCCTTGTACCCCTGCAAAATGTCCCTCTTTTCCCTTTTTTCTCCTTCTGTCAAAGTGTCTCTGCTCCCCTCTATTTCCCCCCTATTAACCCCCCTAAATCCCCTCAAAAAATCCCTACACCCTTTGTTTCCCCATTTTCCCCCTCCATCTCCCTATCGTTACCCTTTGGGCCTCAAAATACATTAGAAAGGGGTTAAAAACCAACTTTCGATCTTATAATAGGCCTAAGCCCCCTTCTCCGCTAGCCCAACGCCTTTTCGCTCCATATAGCCTGGCGCCGTGACCAAGGATTTTTCCCTGCGGGGGTTTTTCTCTGTCCGTAGAGTCAAACCATGGAGCCCCCACAGTTGACTCCTTGGGATATGGGATGAATCAAATCAACGGTTGTTATTCACTACGGGGGGTTGCTCCAAAATTCCCGTGCCCGTACACCTTGGCCCCCCGCAGTCCATCCCCACCGTCCGTTTTTATCCCGCAAATCAATAGCTCACGGTCCATTCATTTTGAGGGTGTTCCTGACCGTCAATCTTGATTGATCGGACGATCCTTGTTGACCCTGATGCCTCCGTCGTTTTCCACGTTCAAATCCTGGATTGCATCTCCGCCGTCCATTCGCCCGACAGATCGACGGAGCGGAGCCCATCCACCCTGTGGTCCCCACTGCACTATTCATAAACCGTCAGTTTATTCCGCACCGCCTATGCGCAGTTGGTGGTTTTCCCTTGTTGTCCAGCGATTCCACTCAGCGCCCGACACGCGTCCTTCTGTACGATTCCCAAACCACTTTTCCCGCCCGTTAAAGTCATCCCCCGTGCATTATCTATCGGACGTGGGCGCCCAACGAAATGATCATCGACCATCCGATCTGGGACGGGCCATCCAACGACCATCGCCCGCTCAAGATGCACGAAGTCTAATGAAGTTGCATGCGCAATAGCTCACGCCATGGCCTGTCGTCCATTGTCCTCCGCCCTTGATCTCCGCCATGATCAACGGTCCAGATCCGTCTGCCCGCTGCTGACCTTTCCACCGTTTCCCCAGCCTCCACATCATCCATCCACGTGTCTTCACCGTACACCACGTCACCCCACGTGCACCCTCCGTACATGCGCCCATTCCATTACGTATAATTGGTTCGTTTCGTGTTTTTTAATGTGTTTTCGTTTGTTTTCCGTGTATATTCTCTCCGCGGACCATCAACCCCCGCTAGAGTGATTCCCACCATTTCCCCTGCGATTTTCACCTCCATCACTCCTGCATGGCCATATCCTCCATCCGTCCACATCATCCATTGCCCATCCATGGTTTCTCTTCACAGGTTTTGTGTCTTGTAGAGTTTTCAACAGTGAATGACCGCCATGATGTGTGATCTCTGTTACAGCGACAGAAGCATCAATGAAGACCATGAGCAGAGGTTGTATTCAGAGCTTGATGTTACAGGAAGCGTCTGAGGGCTGCTTGCGCCATAAATTCATCAACGGACAGAGTTTAAACTCTACCAACCCTCCGGCACCATTGAAGCCCAAAATTCACAGACAGAGACAGAAAAGGTCAGCAGAGAGCTCGAGGCAGGAAATGGAAGACTCATAAGCTTTTGCAGAGACTTTTAGAAGGCAAAAGTACAATTTGGAAGACCACGCAGATCTCTTGGACGGTCCTATGCACAGAGGGATAATATTATCAGGTTTTCCGTATCAGTAGAGCGTTCTCCCATGAAAGGACACAGTACACATCGTTTTTCAGTCTACATTGTGCCTCAAATGAAGATCTACGCCCTTTCAGCAGTCCTACATCATCAAGAAGCATTTGTTACACAGTATGGATACCCTAGCATCATTATTTCACTAGTTGGTCCAGTCAACAGAGAATGGCAGTAATTCTGCAGCCTGAGTACCAGAAGTAATTGCATATATTTTAAGTAGAATAGGTTTCAGCCTTCCTCCTCTTCTGGGCGTTAATTCTTCATTTAATTCTTCACCTACCATCACCTGCTCCTGTTATTCTTTTCTTCTATAAGTAATCCCCGAGAATGAATTGAAAAGGTTGTTGTTGCTTAGTTGTTCGGTTGTTTCTGTTAGAGGGATTCAGTTTGACTATTAGAACAGTCTTGGGAGGGAGTTACAGAGTAGTTTGTATGTAATAGGCTGGGAGGAGAAAGTTTGGATTGTATTAGCCATTGAGCTTACTGTACATGACTGGTTTTGCACCAATTAATCAAAGCATATTTCACAGGATCCTGGTCTATTACTATTGGTGATGTTTTTCCTAACTCTGTTTATTACATTTTCATACTGTTTCATGTTCTTCTGGTAGGCAACAGAGGTATAGCATAGGATTCACCCTTGTTAGGTGCCCTATGTTCCTGCTCTCCCTACCTTTAATGTTTTCTGCTTTATGTGTATCTAAGAGTGAATTCATGTGGTTTAACCAGCGCAGTGGATTTTATTTCCTACTGGCTGATGTATGAACTTAGGGGTTTGCTGCTTGGATGTTTCTTTGTCAAATCTATCTCTGTTTTTTCCCTTGGAGTTGCTAAAGCAACCCTGGAGTTAAATGACCTCTGGTCTGATCTATAAGCAGCCCCTTTGTCTCTTTGAGAGCTACCTTAGAGTATGTCCAAGCAGGTCTGGAGTTAAATGACCTCTGACCTGATCTATAGACAGAAATTTGGTTGTCTTTCCTTCTTCCACCTTCTTTCCTTAATGTTCCATCCCATCATCTATCTAAAAGATCCTTTAGTATAGATGAATTTCCCTCTGAAATCCTTGGCTAGTTGTTGCATGTAATTACCTTTCATGACTCCATGGCCCAATGGATGGCACAATTTTGACCTATCCTCTTTGCTAAAAGCATCCTGCTGTTTTGTTCCTTTTCTCCCATTTCTTTCCCGGTCTCTGATCTCATGACTCAACCCAGCAACCAACCAACCAAATCATTTTAAACCCCCTTTGTGCTTCGTAACTAGCCTAACATCTTACTTTGAGCCTCAAAGATACATCATTCTTCGCTCTATTTGGAGAGATCCCTCTCCGGGTCCAGGAGGGCTAGATCCTAGGATCCAAAAGTGGTTCTAATGTTGTCTCATCTTTTGGTCTTGCCAATCTGGCCAAAACGTGGGAACCCCAACACTCTCCACCCCAATGGGTGGTGCTGATGTTGTACTAGGAGAACAATGGTTATAATCTTTGGAGACTGTAGCTTTTAATTTTCAAGAACTTTTCTTGAAATTTTTTTCAGAAGGAAATGAAGTTGAATTATGGGGTATCACAGGGACGCTAGGAAAGATAATAAGCTCTAATGTCATGAAAAATCTTCTAAAGAAAGAAAAACAAGGCATAATTGCACAAGTATGCTCACTACAAGTTCAAACATCAAAATCATCTATTTCTCCATATCTCCAAAAATTCTTGGTCAATCACTCCAAGGTATTTGAGACTCCCAAAGGACTCCCACCTATTCGTGATCATGATCATGCTATACATTTGATTCCAGGAAGTGTTCCTCCAAACATTAGGCCTTACAGATATCCTTATGCTCAAAAGAGTGAGATTGAACGTATTGTTGCAGAAATGCTAGAGGCTAGTATAATTCAACCTAGTCAAATGTATTTCTCTGCTCCAGTAGTATTGATGCACAAGAAGGATGGATCATGGCGTATATTTCTAGATTATAGGGAATTCAACAAGCTCACTATTAAAGATAAATTTCCCATCCCCATCATTGATGAATTACTGGATGAATTACATGGAGCAATGTACTTCACCAGGTTGGATCTTCGTTCAAAATATCATCAAATTAGAATGAAGATAGAAGTCAGTCTAAAAAAATATTTTAGAACTCATGAGGGTCATTATGAATTTTTGGTCATGCCTTTTGGCCTTACAAATGCACCTTCCACATTTCAAGGTTTGATGAATTCCATTTTCAAACCCTTCCTTAGAAAATTTGTGTTAGTATTTTTTTATGATATACTAATCTACAACAAGTCTTGGAAGGATCATGTTCAACATGTTGACATGGAGCTCAAACTATTATAGGAGAAACAATTATATGAAAAAACCTCCAAATGTTTGTTTGGAGTATAGGAGGTGGAATATTTAGGTCATATTGTATCTCATGAGGGTGTTAAGTTAGACCTTAAAAAAATTAAATCCATTAAGGAATGGAAAATCCCTACAACCATAAAGCATCTTCGAGGATTTCTGGGGTTAATAGGGTATTATCGCAAGTTTGTTAAGAATTATGGGATAATATCAACACCTTTAACATCATTAGTGAAGAAAGATGCATTTTCGTGGACTCTAGAAGAAACTAAGGCCTTTGAACATCTTAAAGAGACAATGTGCTAATCACAAGTCTTAGCTACACCAGACTTCACAAAAACCTTTAGTGTGGAAAGTGATACCTCAGGAAATCGAATTGATGAGGTTTTAATGCAAGAAGGAAGACCCATTGATTTTGAAAGTCGTCCAAACAAAGGAAAGTATTTACTGAAACCTATTTATGAGAAGGAAATGTTGGAAATACTACATGCACTAAAGAAATGGCGACCTTACCTAATGGGAAGACACTCCAAGGTAAAAAAAGATCATGATAGTCTTAAATAATTTTTGGAACAAAGATTATCTTCAAAAGAGTAACAAAAATGTGTCACAAAGATGTTGGGTTATGACTGAAATAATCTACAAAAAAGGGAACCAAAATGTTGTTGCAGATGCACTCTCAAGAAAGGATGAGGATGTGGAAGCGTTGATTTGCACCATTTCTATTATTCAACCTGAGTGGATAACATAAGCAAGGGATGAATGGAAGAATGATGAAGAGGTGTGGATACTCATTAAAAAGTTGCAACAAGATCCCAGTACATCTAAAACATTTAGCTGGAAAAATGATTGATTATGATACAAATATCGCTTATATATTTGTAAGAATTCCTAACTCAAACAAAAGATTCTTTTGGAATTGCACACCTCTCCCTTAGGAGGGAGATCATGATTTTTAAAAACTTACCACAAGGTCAAGATGGATTTTTTTTGGGATGGCCTTAAATCTGATATTCAAAAGTTTGTGGCAGAATGTTTGGTTTTCCAACAAACAAAAGTTGAGACAATTAAGACCCTAGGTCTGTTAAACCTTTATCCATTCCAAGTCAATGTTGTGAGGAGGTTTCAATTGATTTTATCACAGGTTTACCCAAGTCTGAAGGAAAGACTATCATCATGGTTGTAGTTGATAGACTTACCAAGTATGCACACTTTTGTGCATTATCTCATCCATTTAAAACCAATATAGTTGCTACTGAATTTATGGAAACAATTCAAAAGCTACATGGAAACCCAAAGATTGACAGAGATCCCATTTTTACAAGAAATTTTTGGACGAAATTATTTTCTTGTTTGGGTACTCAATTAGCTCATAGCTCATCATATCATCCTCAATCTGATGGGAAAAATGAGATAGTGAACAAATGTTTAGAAGGATATCTTTGTTGCTTTGTATCTAATAAACAGACATAATGGGTTAAGTGGTTACCTCTAGTTGAATGGTGGTATAACACTTCCTTCCATACTGCAGCAAAAATGACCCCATTTATGGAACTTTATGGATATCATCCACCCTCCATCACATCATATTTAAGAGAAAATTCTAAGGTTGAAGCAGTGGAAGATCACATCGAGCATCAACAAGTTATCCAACTCTTAAAGGATAACCTCAACTTGGCACAAAATCAAATGAAACAGTAATCAGATCAACATCGCACCGAAAGAAGTTTTGATGTAGGCGACTGAGTATTTTTACAACTACAACCATACAAACAAATGTTCCTCAAGCAAGCTAAGAATAATAATAAATTATCACCAAAGTATTATGATCCTTACAAAGTGTTGCAAAATATTAGTACTATGGCATACTAATTGGAGCTTCCTGCACCTTCCCGAGTGCACCCAGTTTTCCATGTTCCATGCTTAAAGAAGGTTATAGGTGATAAGATCCCAGTTCAAACAATATTGCCAGAACTTGACAAAGAAGGAAAAATTATATTGGAACTTGAAGCAGTCATGGAAACAAGAACTCGACAACTATGAAATCAATCAACTTTAGAGTATCTCATCAAGTTGAAGAACTTGCCCGCTAAAGATTGGACATGGGAGGATGAGAATTTTATTAGAAAACATCTAGAACTACTCAAGCATTGAGGAAAACACTTTTTTGAAGGAGAGGGGCATGCTAGGTCCCTATAATACTAGTGTTTCCCCTTATTGTTATTGTTGTGCCCATGTAGTCCCCATATTGTTATTATTGTGCTCCATATAAGACCACTATTGTTATTGTTGTGCCCTTACATTGTTATTGTTATGTTAGCTAGGATTATATTGTGACCCCTTGGACTCCTATATATAGAAAGGAGGTTTTGTATTTCGTATCATCCAAGAATTGTTCATTTATGTAATGTAAAGGATGTTTTCCCCTCAAAGAGATTGATATCTAGGTCGTTGATCTCTCTTTTCTTCTATTTTGTGAGCTAGTTTCATAACAAGCGTTGATGTTGTTGTTAAAAAGTGCACATTTTTGGAAGAGAACTAAGTGACCGATGTAAATCAACAATAAAAGAGGTCTCTCGAACCCCCCTCGATCTTTCGAGCTTTAATGGAGAGGGGTATGATTTTATATTTTCAGAAAATATAAATGACAACAAAATTTAAATATTAAACTATTTTTTAATATACGTATGTTTCTTTTATATATTTAACTTTTATATATTATTGAAATTTTATACTTTTATTATTATTGTTTATAAATATATAAATTTAAGTAATTTAAGTGTGTATTGTACAAATAAAAGAGTTAACATATATAAAAAATAATAAATGAAAACAAAATTTAAAGATTAAAATAATTTTTAATATACATATGTTTCTTTTATATATTTAACTTTTTTATTAAAATATTTAAATTTTACTATAACTGTTTACAAATACATAAATTTATATAATTTAAGTGTGTATGGCATAAAAGATGATGATGATGATGATGATGAGTGTCCAATAAGACCAATATGGTCTATCAGACCTTAAGAAGGTGAGAGAATTAAATGAGTTTCTTTGACATTTTATTTCTATGATTGAAAAGAAGGGAGAGAAGCATTCCTAGATCCCCATAGTTTTGATGACTTAACAAGTCAAGAAGGTTGGTAGCATGGAGAAGATTATGAAAATTAGAATGGATGTGAGTAAGAGCTGGGCAATCCAAGAGAAAGTGCTTTCATTTTCAATCATCCTAGTATCACTAATGTGACAAACTCTTTCATCCCAAGGTGTTTTGGCAATAAACCAATGCTTAGTTCCACTTTGGAGCTCATGAGAATTAGTTCTTATCTTAACAATGTTCATTTTCTTATTAGTGACTGGTAAAGCCAGAAAGATAATTATAGTTTTCGAGATTGGGGTTGATCATCTCCTTATAATACCTTAGCTTCCTTTTCCCCTCTAACTCCTTATCATACAACAACTCATCCTTAAATTTGGAAGTAATAATATTTTTATATTATCTTTTTTCTTCAAGATGATCTACTTCTTTATCTCCTAATGGCCTAGCCAAGGTTGGGCATCCTTATGCCAGCCTCACTGAAGCCAAAGGTGGGGATTTTAGCTAGAGTTAGATGCAATTTTAGGACACCTCTTGCCTTCCATGTTGTATAGCTTCTTCTTATATATGAGATACCTAGTCATAACCATGTTTTCAATGGGAGAAATGACAAATTTAATTAGGAGGATAGGGTAGGGAGTATTTCCTTTAATCTTGAGGTTTTACGTTATAAATTGATTTTGGATAAACTCAATATTTTTCCATGATTCTCTAGATATACTACAAGCCCAAATCTCACATCCACATAAAATAACAAGGGTGTTGATTTTCTCAAAGAGGAACATTTTTTTACTTCATTCCCAAAGATCTGTCGACTTACAACCATTTTCAAGCTCATAATAAGCTTTCCAACCTCCAATTATCCTTTTCTCAATGCTATAATTCCAATTGAGCTAATCATTAGTGTCAATTCCTAAATAGTTGTCTGAAGAAACTTTCTCCAAGTAGTTATTATCATGAATAAAATTATCATAGTTGATTTTTTTGGATTTAATTATCATGACTTTAGTCTTGTTGGTATTAATAGTCAATACTCATCTTGGAGAGTAATCTTGAAGGATTCTAAGCTGCTTGTTGAGATTGCCATGACTACTAGTTAAAAGAATGATTAATTTTATTTTTTTTAATAACATATATTTTATATATTAAGCTTTTAGATATTATTGGAATATTATACTTCTATTATAATTGTCTGTAAACAAATAAATTTATATAATTTAAGTCTGTATGGTATAGGTCCCTAGGGTGTAGCTCAATTGGTGATTAAAGTGATTTGAGTATTATGTAAACTAAGAGATCCAAGGTTCAATACCACGAAAATAACCCAAACTATGGAGAGGATCATAGAACCTAGTTGTTGATTCTAGTTACCAAAAAAAAATTATATATATATATATATATATATATATATATATATATATATATATATATATATATATATATATATATATATATATTTTTAATATACATATGTATCTTATATATTTAACTTTATATTTTATTGAAATATTATACTTCTACTATGATTGTATATTGTCTATAAATATATAAATTTATATAATTTAAGTGTGTAATATAATAAAAAACTAACATATATATATTCAAAAATAATAAATTACAACACTTTTTAAAAAATAATATTTTACATGAATATTGAAATATTACATTTTTATTATAACTATTATAAATATAAAAAATTGTATAATTTAAATTCTTATATATGAAAAAATTTAAAGATTAAAATATTTTTATAATTTACACATATTTCTTTTATATTTTATTGAAATTTTACGCTTCAATTATAATAGTTTATAAATATATAAATTCAAAAATAATAAATAAAAACACATTTCAAAAGCTAAAATGTTTTGTTTTGTTTTTGTTTGTTTGTTTTTTTTTAAATTTATCTACTATTTTTTAATATATATAGATAATTTGTATATTTTATTGAAATTTTACACTATATTTATAACTAACGGTTAACAAATATATAAATTTATATAGTTATATAGTTTAAGTATGTATGGTATAAATTAAAATTTAATACACTTAAATTTTAAACACAAACTCAATAGTATAGGAGACCATAGACTTCCTAAGGTAGCTTTAAATTCCTGCCAAAACCACATAAGGTTCAAACAAGGTTGGTATAAAGACTCCAGGGCCTAGTTAAACCATTGGGAGATCCACGAGAATGTTGCATTGCAAAACATTAATAATATTAAAAAAATTGTTACTTCTAAGTTCAAAGAAAAAATGTGGTGTGAGAAAGATCTAGCAGCTAAAAGAAAATTAAGATATTATAAGGAGGTCATCAACCCCACTCTAGAAGATCAAAAGTATCTCTCTGTTTTAACTAGCTCAAAGAAGAAAATTAAAATAGCCTTCATAGTGAAACATGAGAGTTCCTAAAACACCATGGATGGAAAGGATCTGCGATCTCTGTGAGAATAGGAACATCAAGGATGAAAATCACTTCCTCTTAGAGTGCCCCGTGTACAAACACATTAGATCTCAATTTCATAACCTTTGTTGCAACACTGGCCTTCCTAGCCTTTTAAGATGTCAAAATTATAGTGATTTCGGGAGGCTTCTCTCCAAGCTTTTTGAGCATAGAAGTAAAATCTTAAATCAAACTAAATAATTCATTTCTTTAGGTTGATAAACCAAAGATTGGTTTTAGTGAACATTAACCACCATCATCATCATATATTGAAAATTAAAAATTAAAAATATTTTTTTAATTTACATATATTTCTTTTATTTATTTAACTTTTATATTTTATTAAAATGTTACATTTTTATTTTTATTTTTATTTTCATTAGGAGGAAAAGCTCTATCCACAAAGATGATTTTTGGTCCTGTCGAAAATGTTGCATCAATTCACGTAGGGCATAGAGAAAATGTTGCATCAATTCACGTAGGGCATAGAGAGAGCAACCAATAACCATATCAAGTTCTTAGCCTTAGCCTTATGGAAAGAACTTGAAATCGCACCGGATCACAAAATCACAAATCTAAATATCATTCAATGCTGGTTATTCATAAATATAAATATCTCTGGTTATCATGGTATCGGAGCTTGGGCCTCGGCCCCTCGTGGGTTGAGGGATATAGGGAAGAAGAGAGTTTTGTTTTTATTTGTTTGTTTGTCCATCAAGCTCAGTTTTGAAGCTGTAGCGATTTGGTGAGGCTGCGTGCTTTGGAGGCTGCGTGCTTTGTGCACAGTGTGCTATTTTGAAGTCCGATCTGGCTGATTGCTTTGTGCACAGATCGGAGGACGCTGCCAAATCCTAACGGTGCAACTTGATCGGAGGGCACTGTTGCGTGGAGAGTCTGAGCGCAGTAGAAGCGAGAGGCGCTGTTGCGTCGTGGAAGAGCCTTGATCCCATGGTTAAAAGGAAAGTGAGGAGCCTCTGTGAAAAATCTGTTTAATTGTATACTCGGGACAGAATATTGAAACGATTTGCAGTCCGCTCCCTTGCAAAACCGGGTGGAGCGCTGTTGGTGACAGGTCTTGGGATGCGCCATACAACTGTCAAATACATCGAGAGGGGGGAGAATATTGATGAAAATGTGCAGAGAGAAATCATCAAGCATCGTTCTCTGAAACATCCAAACATTGTTCGCTTCAGAGAGATCATATTAACGCCGACCCATCTAGCAATTGCGATGGAATATGCAACAGGGGGTGAGCTCTTTGAACGGATATGTAACGCCGGCCGCTTCAGTAAAGACGAGACCTTCACGGCAATAGCAGTGGACAGTTCGTGTGTGCTATTTTATTGCAGAAACTGGATACTGGAATATGGTTGTGGCAAGCTACTTACGTGGGCTTGGCTGGAAGAGACAGAAATTTCGAAATGTGATGGACATGAGGGCCGGCCTTGGCGGGTATGCTACAGCACTGTTGGATCAGCATATTGACTGCTGGATAATGAATGTAGTTCCTGTCAGTGAACCAAACGCGTTGCCTGTGATTTACGACCGTGGACTCATTGGGGTTCTTCATGATTGGTGCGAGGCATTTGATACATATCCACGGACCTATGATCTTCTTCATGCTTCTGGTTTATTCTCCAGCTTCGCCAAAGTGACCCCCATTAAAAGATCTTCATTCGAAGGTCAGGAGCTCGAACCCGAGGACGACAGAGTAGAAGAGTAGGTGGAGTTGGACAAGTCGTTTTTTTTTACGAACCTGTGGAAGCGGCATTAGTTATAACTGGCAGAAGAACGTTAGTTTTCTGCTCAAGGACTCGTGCCCGCCACACGGAATGAGTTCCATAATCGGCAGACGAAGCTGATATGGGAGTTCGATATGCGTGAATTTTATTGGGGGCCGCGTTCTGGCCAGAATGCCGAGAATGTCGATTCATACAAGATAAAGATGGCAGAGATCTTTGATTATGCCAAAGAAAAAGCAGAGAAGAGCGGGGACGACTTGTCTAGCGGCGTTCTTTACAAAGACAGTTCTGAGCACATGGCAGGCGATGTCTATGGTTCTGCCAAGGAAAAAATTTCTGATGTTGGGGACAAGATGAAAGAGACGGGAGAGCAAGCCTTGAAAAATACAGGTGAGACATATGATTCTGCTAAAGATTCCATGAAGAGAGCATGAGATTATGTGCACCGAACTACAGAGGATGCCAAGGGAAGTTTTAGGGTTAAAGAACATGAAGAAGACCAGCCTACGGTGGGCCTGCAAAAGGTGGAATATTCTTTGTATTTTTGGTGAATTTGATGGCATGAGAAATAGTTATCTTTGGGCAGAGATAGAGAACTTAAAATCTGAAGAGTTTATACTTTTATTTAGTTTCTTGGAATCATGCTTAAAGACTATTAAGCCTTATTGAGCCTAGCTAACTCAATGTAGGTAAAGTTATTTTGTTAGAATTAGCTACTCTAACAAATGACAGGTGAAACGTGGAGTTCCAAGAATTTACTTGATAACGACAAAGATGCCCAAGATGTGAACAATGCAAAGACGAGGTAAAGGAGCAGCAATAATGTTTATGATGGACAACAAAGTAAATGTTTGTTTGAGATAGTGTGGTTTGTGGAATAGGCTCCCTAGCATGATTAAAGCAAGTCCAGTTGTTGTAATGGTCATTGTATGTACCCAGAAACTCCAAATGTTGAAGTATGGAATGTAAGCCTGGTAAAGGCATTTGAAAGTTCGTGGTGATCTTAAAACCACTTTGTAATGGTTTATGGTCAGCCTGAAACCATCTTTTGTCACTGTAAAGTGATGGTTGGTGGTGATCCAGAAACCATCTATAGAGCCTTTGTGGCTTGAGGTGCCTTTGTGGTCGTACGTACATGAGTGGCCGCGTGTGCATGAGAGCTGTGTGCTCAATTGAGCAGGTGGACTGCAGTAACACCTGGCTCAGTCTCAGATGATTCATAAATCTTTGAGAAGAAGGGGGTTGGTGTGCTTTCTTAGCTGACAGTTGTGCTGAGAAGTACAATTGGTGCGACTGTTCAGTACATACTCATGCCAATGCGCCAAATCACGGGAATGGCGCGGAAGCGCACGATTTTTTATTCAGGAAGACGCCAACTCAACTTCATGGGGGTCCGCGGGAAGCCTCAACTTCGTTTGACGATTTGCGGAGAAGCAGGTCGGAGAAGTTGTGGACCTATCCGGGAGAGGTAGATTGGAAGATCCGCGGGAAGCCTCAACTTCGTTTGACGGTTTGCGAGAGGAGCAGATCGGAGAAGTTGCGGATCTGTCCAAGAGAGGCAGATTGTGTTTTGGAGGTTTTGCACATGCAATTCGCCTGATGGTGGTGGATTTGTAGGTACATATATGCAGTGAAAACGGTTGACAGAATCATGTATGCGAAGGACATCCTACAGGACTAGCGGCTGCAGCGGTTGGTACCCATGCATTCCGGTGGATGGTTGCTCTTTTATATGGACATCGACATATTCTTTGTTATGTTTGACCACAACCAGACTTTGTGAATCATTATCATGACAAGTAGTCATTAAGGGGGGGTGTTGGAAATATTTAATTCCTACTTGTCTATGGTTGTAATTCTCCATTTTAGGACTTTGTTCCTACATAATAGGAATTAGCTAGAATATAGTTTCTCCTAGTTTAGTGTGTGGTTGAGAGAATCTCTCAACCACACTACTGTACGTCTAAGATAGAATTCCTATCTTGAGACTATTGCTTGTATAAATATGTGTGTAATTTCTGATTCATAATATAGAATATATAGAGATTGTGTGAGTGTGTTTGTACACTCTCCAGGTTCTCACCTAGAGAGCCATTTTCATTAATTTTATCATTGCAAAGGCGAAATCATTTATCCCCAAGGAATCAACTCCAACTAGTCAACGAATTCTTTCCCTTCTGTCAAATTTATAAGAGGTTAATTTTTTCATATTCCTCGCCAAATGAACTCAAAGGCTGACTCTTTAGCAAAAAAAACTATCCTAGATGGCTCAAGGGAAACTCATCGTGAATCAAAGGACTAGTTTCATTCAAATTCCATAATATGCGAAGCAATATCAAATATTCTTTATGGTACTTTGGGCAAAGGATGGTGGGCCGCTGGGATCTCCCTCTTCGAAATTACTTCATCCCGTGGGCCATGAATGCCGTGCATCCCTTTGAATTACTTCCCCTCGGATGCAAATAACTTTGAGAAGACATCTTGTTAAATTGAGGGAAATGAAATAATAAATAATAATATTTAATCTTGAAATAAATTTGAGGAGAGGTAGAGGCATTACAACAACTTATAAATAAATCATCAAACAGAAACGGGTGGCTTTCCATACCTTCACATGTTGTTGCTTTGTAATCTACAATATATTTTCCTGTTCCCCTACTACAAAAATGGCAGGAGGTTCCACCATATCATCCACACTGATAATTCTCATAATATGTTCTTTCATATGTTGGTCGGAGGCTCAGGGACAGGTCTAATATCTCACTATGTATTTTGTAATAGTTTGAAGTTCTGTAATCTTGGATGAGTATGATATTTTGGTTTGTAATTCTGCAGGCCTATGTAGTCTACATGGGGTCTTCTGTGGCTATGGAAAAAGGCTATCTTAGACATTCCCATCTGCAAATGTTGGTTTCTGCTGTTGGAAGGTGAGGGGAATACCCTGCTGCTTTTGGTGAAATTAAGTGTAATTGACAGAGTGCATGTAATTGTGGAATTGGAACTAATTTTATGTTGAATTGGGACTAATTTTATGTTGTTGGTGAGATTACTGCAGTAGCAAGGTGGCAAGGAAATCTCTAATCTATTCATACACTCGCTCCTTCAATGGGTTCTCAGCAGTTCTCTCTGAGCAACAAGCCGAAGTAATAGGGTGTAAGTTCTTAAATTTGTCCCTCCTTTTTGTTTGGATCTCTATGAGGGTTGGAATTACAGGAATGTCTCGACAACCATATTCACCAGAGTGCAAACCTCAATCATAGGAAGGGATTCAAAGCTATTCTAAAGGGATGCTTGTTTTGTGGATAAAAAGGCCTTCACATGATTGGTCAACAGGGGACTTCCCCTTCTCATAACTGATCGTTTCTCATAACTAGTAGGGCTATTAAAGCCATGGATTTATCAGGTTATCAGGCTCTCAGCCTGATCAATGCATGGCATCAATAACCCTACCAGGGATGGCTCCTCTTAACCTGATGAATCCATGTTAATAATTACCCTACCAGGGCTGGCTTATTAGGTTGTGTCATAGTAGTAATCAGGTGAAAGCCTGCTATAATTAGTAGAAATAATTGACCACAATTAACACAGGTTCTAATCTCAATCTGCTCTTATTTGGACTTTACCAAGAATTCTTAGTGCCATGTCCCTTGACTTTCGATCTGTCTTCACCCAAAAATAGGATAAAACCATGCAGTTTATAAGATAAAACTATGCAGTTCATAAGATAAAACTATATTTAGTCAAAGCAATTTATAGCTTTACACTCTCCTGGATAACTATTATGGAACTAAAGCAATCGATGATTTTTGGTATTGGACAGCAATGCCGGGGGTTGTTTCAGTGTTCCCCAGCAGGATGCATAAACTGCATACAACGAGATCCTGGGATTTTTTAAGACTGCAAGCAGATTATGCAGAAGGCAGTCATGAGTCTACATTGCATGCTCCAGTCACAAGCGATGTGATTATTGGAGTTATTGGCTCGGGTAGAAATAGCAAGAATATCATGGCATCATGATTAATTTGATATATTATTATACATATAGGCTAATGTTTTAAGTTTTGATTTCTGTAGGTGTTTGGCCAGAATTAGAAAGCTTCAATGATGAGGGAATGGGACCTATTCCTTCTAAATAGAAAGGGAAATGCATGGAAGGAGAGAATTTCAATTCATCTAACTGTAACAGGTACGGTAATAAATTCGTCAATATTCTATTTTCCATTGATTCACGCATCAATAAATTCTCTGTACACGAAGCACTGATTCTTGAACGATTGCATTTAAAAATTCCCAGAAAGCTTATTGGTGCCCGTTACTATGGCGACGGATTCTCCATGTCTATGGATCCTGAAGCGAACTTCCGCACCTATGATGGCCCAGGTACTGATGACATAAACGATCTTCCAAGGTCAATTAGGAATTATGCGTCTGCAAGGGACTCCATGGGTCATGGAAGTCACACCTCTACAATTGCAGGAGGAAGATTAGTAGATGATGCAAGCTATTATGGGTTGGCAAAAGGAGTAGCGAGGGGAGGAGCTCCTCTTTCGAGGATTGCAGCCTATAAGGTCATCTCTGACGGAAGATGCTCTGATGCTGATATACTTGCGGCCTTTGACGATGCCATTAAGGATGGCGCCGATGTATTATCTCTTTCTGTTGGCCCTACTTCGGTATACTTAAATATATTGACAGATGGTCTAGCCATCGGTGCATTTCATGCGGTGCAGAATGATATTGTGGTTGTTTGCTCTGCTGGTAATGATGGGCCTTATTCCTACACGGTTCTCAATATTGCGCCACGGATCTTGACGGTGGGAGCAAGCACTGTTGACAGGTTTTTTGATTCCAAAGTTGTTTTAGGAAACAACAAAACATTTGATGTAAGTGTGTACTGCCAAAGATTACTTGTATGCAATGGCCAGCTTTGTGCACTCCTGGGAAGTGTTTTTAAGAGGCATTTTGACAAGCATTGCATTTGCCTGGATAATTTTTTCATTTATTTGAAATCTTGCACGATTGTAATATTTTGGACAAGATCTCACCACTTCAATGTTCCATCTTTTTGGATAAACGATCTTTCAGGCAAAATCTCCAGCGGTGCATAAGTCTTATCTTTATATGCAATGACAAGACTTATACAACCTGAGGAAGAGCCTTCAAAATTATGAAGCACTAAAGTAAATATTTGTAAGATTTAATGAATAAATTTCCTCGTTCTGGTGGAGGGACAAGCACTGAACTATTTCAATCTCAGCGAAACCTCTTATCCCATTGTTTTTGGTGGAGACATTGCAGCAACTGGAGTCTCTGACATTTCAGCAGGGTATGTATTCACTTATTTGATATTTCTCCTTCTATGTATAAATGTTGCAAGTCTTAATATTTCAGCAGGGTTTGTCTTCACTTATTTGATATTTCTCTTTCTATGTATAAAAATCTAGCATAGATCTATCGTATCGTATGTTAAGATGTATTGAGCATCTAACATAAAGAGACCATAAACTTTGGTCAATGAAATAAAAAATAAATATTTTTGAGGTCAATCCTTAATATAAATATGAAAAATTAAAGGGTAGTATCTCACAGTTGTCAGATTTCTCTTTTATCTGATATCAGGTCCAACATCAGGGTTGGCCCCACCTAGGTTCAGCTTAATTGAAAAAAATAAAATCAAATGCAACTATGTTATATTAAAGAAATAGATAAATCTATGAAGTTTCCTATGAAGATTTTATAAAAACATTATCTGAGCTGTTCTCTGTGGTAAGAATTTGTTACTTAAATGGATTATCTTTTGCTATAGTCTAACTGTTGTTAGATGTTTTAAAGGTTTTTCTGGATATATTTTCTGGTCAAATTTGCTCAGAATCTGGTAGGAATTTATTAGAATGATCAGTTTTATCTGTAAACTCTACACAATAGAAGTATCTCAAAGATTTTTCCGAAGATCTTTTAAAGTATTTAATTCATTTATGTATTAAAAACAGATTTTAAACAACAAAAAATGCAATCTCACTAAAATTTGTTTGACCAAATTCTAAACAAAAACTCCAAGACTTAAATTAATTAAACAACACTTTATCCTCTAATACCTTCCTACAATGTCCTCCCATTCTATATTTTAGAATTTCTTGTCCCTAGGATTCTTTTCAATAATGACTCAATGTTATGTTTTGATATATATATATATATATATATCAAATCAAAACCGGTTGTCACATCTCTGTGGATACCGTCCTTCTCCCTGTCTCACACATTCACTTACATGATCATGATTTTTCTCCAATTTGGACTAACACCAATTTCTCCTTCATGGTAAATTTAGTTTTCAGGAATACCTTGAGTTCCTTTGGGAGTTAAACTAGCTAATGTTGCATGGTTGTCTATTTGTGCTTTTCTCTGCCATTTACCTTCCATGGGTAGATGCCATTACATATTTTTATTATTAAATCTCTTCCACCTAAATTGTAAAATATCTAGCTTCTCCCCGCTTATAGCAATGCCCCAATTTTATGGATATTGTTTGGTCCACCTTTCCCTCTTTCCAACTTAAGTTTGCTTTGCCTAAGTTGATATGAAATTATCAATCGTGGGCTGCAAATAGAACCCAAGACCTGCAATCGTTAGTCTTTCTATCTGCTCATGTTGGACCATGGCGATATTTTGGAATCCTTAATGCCCAATCATCAGGATTATATCTTTTAATTCCCTTTCTACAATGTCCTCCCATTCTATATTTAGGAATTTCCTTTTCCCTGGATATATATCTACTTCTGGTTGCAGATCTGAGAAGCTCAAAGCTGGTTGTCACCTCCCTGTGGATACTCTTCCTCTTCAGATCTATCAAGCGCCGAGAAGGATCAAATATTTGAAGGTGCAAACCTCTTTTTGAGTGCAAAACTTGAGGAAATGTTTGCACCTCGAGAGATTTGATCCCTCTCGGCGCTTGATAGATCCGAAGTTAAGATGGTTCTACGCTGGCTTTAGTCGTGTGCCAAATAAAATCTATGGAAGATATGATTAATTTTATCAATAATATGTAAATATATCAAATATTAATATAATCATTTTAAATATGCTAAATATTTCTGAGATTAACTTGGTCATTTTAATTTTAAATTTTCTTAGTTACCTTCGTTCCTTGAGATGATAAATATTGTTAATAACTATAATGTTGAAAAATGACGAAATATTTCTTTTGAATGCAAAGTGACAATAATAGTGTTGAAATATAGAAAATGTGAATAATAAAAATGTACTCATGTTATAAATAGTCTTGTGATCAATCTCAAACTATTTTCTTCTTATTGCCACCCTTGTTAGTTTTGTTATCTTTTTATATCGATTATATGAAAAAGAAAATTTAAATGGTAAACCATTTAAATCTTTAGCTTGAGCTGTTGTAGTAAACATGATACCTTGTCTCTCTTGCTCTCCAATATTAATAGGTTAAATTACTATAACACAAAAATCAATGTACATTGTCAATAAATTTTTGTGCTTACACTAAAATCAATGCATATTGTTAATCCAATCACTTTAATATTAATGTACCGTCATATATCCAATTACATCAAATCATAAATCAACATATACATTGAAATCAATGCATTTAATGCAAGCAATCAAACAAGATTAGAAAATAACTTCTACATTGAAATCAATGCACCTAATGCAATCAATCAAATAAGATTAGAAACCAACATCTACACTGAAATCAATGCATTTAGTCAAAGCAATCAAATAGGATTAGAAATCGCCATCTACACTGAAATCAATGCATTTAGCGCAAACAATCAAATAGTATTAGGAATCACCACCTGTATTGAAACAATGCATCTAGTGCAAGCAATCAACATATAATTATAAATCAACGCTCAAATTGAAATCAATACATCCAACAAAACAAGTGAACCAACATATTAGAATAACCACCTACACCTAAACTACCATCTATATGGTCAGAAAATATCATTAGAAATAAATATCTACACTAAAATCGATGCATCTAGTGAAAATAATCCAATAGGATTATAAATCACCATTTCCACTTCAATTAATCCATCTAGTGCAAGAAATATTCTTCTCTCTCTCCACCCTCCATCCATATCTATATCCCCCTCCATCTCTTGTTTTTTGTCTCTCTATCTCACCCTCCTAAACACACACACTCTTGCACTCCATATATATCATTCTATTTGTCAATCACCCCCTCTCCCCATCTCTCTCTTCTTCTCTCTCTTCACCTTCCATCTATATCTCTATCTTCCCCTTCTCTCCCTCTCCCCCGCTAATATCTCTCTTTCCTCCTTTTGTCCCCTATCCCTCTCTCTCCATCTTCTTTATCACTCACTCTCTCTCTCCAGTAGTTTCTCTCTAAGGGCTTTCTTCATACCTCTCTCCCTCCCCTCCAAGTCCATCTCTCTCTCCTCCTCTCCACCTCCTCTCCAACATCCTCTCTTCCTTCCTCTCTTTCCCTTTCTCTCCTATCTCTCTCTCTCTCCACCCACCAACTATGTTACTATATCCCTCCCTCTCTTCTTATATCTCCTTGCCCCGTCCCCCCAACCTTATCTCCATCTCTCCTTTTTTTTCTCTTTATCTCAGCCCCAAACATACACACTCTCTACTTGTCTCTCCCTTGTCACTCCTTCTCTCTCTCCACTTCTCACTCTCTATATTTTTTATTTCCTACATCTCTCCCCCTCCAACTCGATCTCTCTATCGATCCCTCTCTCCTCCTCTCTCTCATCCTTCCTCTCTCTCTCTCTCTAATCCTCTCTCTTCCCCCATCTCCCTTTCTTTCTTTCTCTCTTTCCACCCCTCTCTCTCTCTCTCCAACTACATTACTATATCCCTCCCTCTCTCCTTCTCTCCCCCCTTCTTTCCATACATCTTACTTTGTCTCTTTATCTCACCCCTAAACAAACTCTCTCTCCATATCTCCCTTATCACTCTCTCTCTCTCTCTATTTATTCTTACTTATGTAAACTAATGAACATAACATCAGAATATAAAGGACAGAGCAACATGAAAAGGAGGTTTTATTTACTTACCACACTGTTTATTATGGTATTTGGCTCCATAATTTACAGTATAATTAGATTTTTATTTATAATCCTATTTGTTATATTGTTATTTATTTACCTTACCTCTTTATACCTCTTTTATATTTATTTATTTACCATACCTCTTTATACCTATTTTATATTTATTTATTTATCATACCTCTTTAATATTTATTTATTTACCATACTTATTTTATAAATATGGTATTTGGCCCATGACATCAATATTAATTTGTCCCATGGTATTCGTCTCATAGGCTTCATCTAAATAAAACCTCTTTTTAAAGTTTTTTTTAAATATAAAAAGATTTATGGAGTAAATATAAAAAGAATTTTTATTTATTTACCATACATCTAGCTTATACATATTTTTATTTATTTACCATAGCTCTCGAGTAAGTATAAAAATACGTTTTATTTATTTACCATACCTCATGTTTATTTATATTTTTATTTATTTAAATTTTAAAATATTGCAACTTTGATGGGGAAATATTTGTCTTTAAATATTTTAATTTATCCATAGAATATGGGTTTTCTTTTTAAAGATTGGTTTTACAAATATTTAATTAAAAGAAATATTAAAAGATTTTGGATTTTGATTGTTTGTGTTGAATTAACTCTTTTCCTTTGATTTACGAAACGGTATTGACTTTAGTAAAGAGTTAAGATGTTTAAAATTTTATTTAATTTGGAAATTCAATGTGGTAAATTTTTTTTGTTAAAAGTAAATTGATGATCCATTCAAATTCACGTGTATAATTTACTATCCATTCAAATTATACAAATAATACATAGTTGTATTTTAATAGTTAATCTCAGCCCATTAATAAGTTAAAAAAGTTATATATAATCTAAATATTCAAGCTAAGATTAGATTAATGCTTTGGCCAACATTAGAAAAAGTAAAATTTATTATTTTTTGAAAACATAGCATACCCAACATAGTGGGCTATAGATTGCACCTCTCAAATTAAACAAGATTTTTTTTCAATTCATTTAATAGAGTTTCTTCATGATATTTAGTTTTCAAGAATTCGTATCTCAGACGCAATAGGTTAAACGCAATCGATGTTGTGTAGTTGTCTTTTAATGCTTCTCCGCCAAGTACTCCTTCTGTTGTGTAGATGCCATTACATGCTTGGATTCTTAAATCTCTCCCACCTAATTTGTAAAATATCTAACTACTCCTGGCTTATAGTCATGCTCCATTTTTCTAAGTTGTAAAATATTTAACTACTTCTACATTATAGCAATGCTTATAACAATCTTCCATTTTTATTGGTAAAAGTTTATAGGTGTTATTTTTTATTTTTTTGGGTATACTTTTTAAAAAACAACATGGATCCGTTGGTATTGTAAATTTAAGTTGAAATCTATACAATCTGAATACTTCGAAAGTTTTTCAAATTAATACCTTAAATTACAATCTCATCATATCAAAGGTTCCGAAAAAAAAAACAAAACATATAACAGACTACGCCCTTCTGTTTGATTCACCTTTCCCTCTGCCCAACTTAAATTACTTTGGCCCAGATGGTATGAAATGATCAATCATGGGTTGCAAATAGAATCGACAACCTGCAATAATTTGTCTTTCTATTTGATAATGGCAGACCATGGCTATGGCATAATCCCTTGATAATTGAGTGCAGGCGTTGCAGAAGTCATTCTCTCAATGAAATGGAAACAAATGGGAAAATTGTGCTATGTCTTCAGGGTGAAGCTGATGACATAAGACAAGTTCATGACTTCAATCTACAACCTCCTTGCAACTCAAGTTTCATAGACGTCTAGAATGGAGATCCTTGACTACATAAGATCTACCACATAAACCCTAATTCTTCAGTTACTGCATAGTATTTAGATATATTTTTAACTGATTTACTTATTATTGAATTCACTAACGTGCATATTTGATATATGTGACATGCAGTGAGGCAACTGCAACCATTATTCCAGCAGAAATCGTGGTAGGGTTCAAGCCATCGCCAGTCGTTGCCAAATTTTCATCTCGTGGTCCCAATAAACTAACTAAAAACATTCTCAAAGTAAATCAGTGGATTCTGAAATTTCCTGCAAAAATCTCTTATTTTTGAGAGTTTATCAGGTTGCTATCTTGCCCTTGTCCGTTAACTATATCGACTCCAATTATATTGCAGTCGGACATTATTGCTCCCGGAGTCAACATATTGGCTGGGTGGACCCAGGATAACTCGCTTAGCGATCCCCCTCCAAGCGAATCGCCCAGTCCCTATGCTATAGCTTCAGGGACATCCATGTCCTGTCCACATGTGAATGGAATTGCTACCTTACTGAGATCTATCAACCCTAAATGGAGCACGTCGGCTATCAAATCTGCTCTCATGACTATAGGTATGATTCTAGGAAGCTCAAATTATTAACAATTTTGAAAGCTCGGAGGTTAAATTCCATATGGCCAATTTCAGTTTTGATTAAATTTTTCTCATTTCTACAGCAAACACAATGGACAATGCAAATGCTCATATAACGAATGACACGAGCTCCCCAGCCACAACATTTGATTTGGGAACAGGGGAGCTAAATCCCGTGAAGGCGTTGGACCCCGGGTTGGTCTATGAAAGTGATCCAAATGACCATTTTTTGTTCCTTTTCTATTTGGGATACAATCAAACCCATATCGACAACGTATTTGGGAAAAAATCCTTTGTCTGTCCCCCGGATTCAAAACTGGAACCCATCAACAACCTCAAATATCCATCCATTGCTATATCCAAATTGAACAACACTAGGTTTGTAGCTCAAACATTGATGAATGTGGGTCCCGTTGATTCAACATACACAACCACAGTGATGCCCCCTCCAGGGGTGGATGTGAAAGTATCTCCTAAGAAATTGGTGTTCTCAACATCTCAGAAAGTATCAGCATCAATGTGCAACTGAAGGTCATGACTACTCCCAGTCCATCCTCTGTGAAGAACTATGTGATTGGCAGCCTGAGTTTCTTTGATGGCACTCGTTCTCTCGTTACACCTCTCGTTGTGAATCCCGTTTCTATTTGATGATCTCCATTCAATGCAGGGGTACTTCTAATAAAATTCCATAGAGACCCGGTGCAGGAGTCTCTATGGAAATGTCGCAGGGGAAACTTCAAAATATTTCATGTGATTATGATAAATCCAACATTGAACTCTCAAAAGCAGCAACAATGCCATTGTAAAGCCCCAAAACCATCATTTTCATACATAAACTTATCCTATACATAGATTTAAGCATAAATTCAAATAAATGGAGACCAACAGTAAATTTAAACTTACATAAGTAACTATTTTATACATAGAAAATACCTGGAATGAAACTGATGATTTATTGGGTTGTGGTTCTCCTTGTGAATGCAGTGGACAGGTTACCGAAACAATCTATTCCTCCCAGTCAATCTAGGAAACAATCATAGACCCAGAAGATGCCTCTTCTGCCCCCGTGCCCAGAATTCCAAGAACAATGAGTCTTCCCTTCAGAACAGTTCATATCCCTCCATATTTCCTTAGACAATAGTGTAGAAATAACAAAGAAAAGCCTCCTCCTCTCCTTCATATTCTGCTCTTTATATAACTTTCCTCCACCTCCTCACATTTATGTAGATATTATAGGCATTTATGGAGATACTATAGTCATTTATGTAGATATTGACGAAGTCATTTATGGAGATATTATTGTCATTTATGTAGATATTGACTTTGATTAATTATTTTAAGATTAATTTTATTATTTTTGTTTTTAACTTAATTAAATTAAATTCATAATTTTAATTAAATTATATTATTATTTTATTTGTCCACTCATATATAATTTGTACTAAATTATATTTTGTTTTTCTTGAATAATGCTCTACCACACATATGCATATAAGAGTGGTATACGTGTTAAGTATCTTGTTGATATTTCATTATATCTCGGCGAGATAAAATGCATTGTGATATTCAATTTGTTACTCTAACTTAAATAGTCTCAATACTAGCAGGTATGTATACTAGTGTGATGTATGCGATATATGCATGTGTAGCTATCATATGCATATGTCGTATACACGCTAATATTATTTTGCTTATAACTTGAAATGGGTCATTACATACTTCCTCCCTTCAGAAAACTTCGTCCCAAAGTTAGGGTTTTATACAATCATATCAATAATTGTGTTTAGAGATTGGGGTGACTGTATAAGGTTTGTACTTTAAGATTGACTTTCTATTTGAATACATATGTATTTTTAATTTAATTTTTACTTTCTATCTCAACCAAGTCTCCAAGCTATTCTAGAATCATCCTATCCTTCCTAATATCTTCTGCTCCCATCATATCCATCCCCTACAGGAATATGCCATGGCATCAGTTTTACTGATCCAACCATTCATAGACCTAAGGGTGTCAGTGTCGATTACGTCGACCCGATTTACTAGTAGGCATCCGACAGTCATCATCACACATCTAGGGGAGCGTGACTCGCACAGTCCTCCCATGACTCCAAGTTTTGGAGGATAAACGGTGGACGACACCTCCACCCCTCCTAGTAGGACCAGGGTCAACACCCTATCATGGAATCTCATGGAGTCTCAACTGTTCTTGGAATTCTGTCATCACGTAGATGGTTTCGGTAACGATGTGTTCTGCAAGGTAAACACTTGTACACAATCTGCAATGTAAACACTCGTACACACATTACAACATATTCATCTATATATTTAATATAATTTATCACTAGATAACAGCTCCTGTATATTTCATACATGTTTCCATCTATAATACAATGTATTTATCCATTTTCAATCTATATACTAATATGTTTCGCTTTCATATTTAAAATGTAGTTAATCTTCTATTTCTATTCCTTCAATAATATTGAGATGCAAAAATGAAATGAATTGATAGATAACCTTATTTATAATGTAATTTATGATCTAGATTTTATATTCACGCAATGTTAATTTAAATGACATATTGCATATCGGTATCCATGCACTAGTAAAGTTAAACAAATAGCATATATCCTATATCACTAGAGTTAAGTAACATCCTATCTTTATGGGTATCCATGTACCAGCAAAGTAAAACTCATCCTTATGTGATATTTCAAAATAAAGTCTCAAGTATCAAAATAGAGCAGTGATATACATACAAAGTTTCCAGTTTCTCAAAATTTAGCATAAGTTGGGGTAATTTTGGCATATGGTCTCAGCGTCTTCCCAAGTCGCCGATCCATGGCTATATTTGTCCCACTGGACTTTAACTTGGTCTATCAGTCGGTTCCTGAGCTATCAAACCCTACGTTCCAGAATACTTAATGGTTCGACCGTAATGGTTCCCTTGTCCGATACCTACATTTCCTTCCATTGAAGATCATGAGATTTGTCAGCAATGTAGTGTCGTAAGGTAGATACATGAAACACATTATGAATTTTGTGCAAGTGGGGTGGCAGTGCAAGACGATAAGTGACAGGTCCAACTTTTCCAAGACTTCGAACAACCCAATAAATCAGGGTGATAATTTTGTCCCTTTCCCAAATCGAATGGTGTTCTTATTTGGCCTAATGCGGATGAAAACCTTATCTCCTACTACATAGTTTCTATCTGTCCTGTGAGCATCAACATAAATTTTCTGTCTATCCTGTGCCTCTTTCAATCGTTGCCTAATCAGCTTTACCTATTCCTCCATCTCTTGGATCAATTCTGGTCTGACTATTACAAGGTCTTCTAACCTGTCCCAACTCAACGACGTTCTATAGGGTCTCCCATATAATGCTTCAAACGGTGGCATCTCGATTGAACTGTGATAATCATTGTTGTATGCAAATTCCACTAAGGGTAAGTACTTTTCCCAGCGCGATTGTTGGTCCATAACATACATCCTTAGCATATCTTCTAGTACTTGATTTACCCTTTCTGTTTTTCTATTAGTCTCAGGATGATAAGTTGTACTCAAATTTAACTGAGTCCCTAAGGCTGATTGCATACAAGTCCAGAATCTCGACGTGAATCGATAATCTCTATCTGATATAATTTTATTAGGTACTCCATGAAATCTAATAATTTCATTTATGAATATCTGAGCTTCATCGACAACTTCGTAAGTATCTCTTACATGGATAAAATGGACGTTTTTTGTTAATTTATCTACCACAACCAAAATGGCATTATGCTTTTGTTGCGTAAGGGGCATCCCAATGATAAAATCCATAGAAATTATTTCCCAGTTGGTCATAGGGATCTCATGAGGTTGTAGGAGACCTGCTGGGTGACAATGATCAACTTTTACCTACTAACATTCAAGACACTTAGCAACAAATTGGACAATGTCATTTTTCATGCCTGTTCAGAAGAAGAGTCTCTTAGTGTCAGCAAACATATTCTTTACACCAGGATGTGCACAATACACTACTCTGTGGGATTCCTTCAGGATGGTGTTTCAGAGATCTCCACTATCTGGAATATACATCCTTCTATGAAATCGTAAAATTCTATCTTCTTCCAGATCATATCCTTTGAACTTAGGTTCCTTTGAATGGTTGCTATCAAGCCCTGACCTTACTTTTAAGTACCAACTATCTCTTATGAGATGTTCAAGTACTTGATCTCTTAAGTCCACCTTGATATGTATGAGGGAAAATATTCAAGGTCTTCTACTTAAAGCATCTGCTACTACATTCTCCTTCCCTTTTATATATAAAATCATAAAATCATATTCAATTAAGAATTCACTCCATCATCTTTGTCTAGCATTTAAGTCTCTCTGGGTGAACAAATACTGTAAACTTTGGTGGTCACTTTTAAGCACAAATTTTCTTCCTACCATGTAGTGTCTCCATATCTTTAAAGCTAAAACCACTGCAGCTAACTCTAAATCATGCGTAGCATAAAGCTCTTCATGGAGATTTAATTTTCAGGCACTGCACCTAACCCCTGTTTAGATGCATCGGTACACACAGTAAAATCTTTATCCATAACAGGTACTCGCAAAATTGGTGCACTAGTCAATAATCTTTTAAGTTCGGAAAATGCTTTATCACATTCCTCAGTCCATTCATACCTAACACCTTTGCGTTGGAGGGTTGTGATCGACATTGCAATTTTGAAGAATCCTTCCACAAACCTTCGATAGTAACCTGATAAACCCATAAAACTCTGCACTTCATGTGCATTCTTAGGTATCGGCCACTCCGTGACTGTGTTTTCATTTTCAGGATCCACCGAGATCCCTTCACCAGATATGATATGACCTAAGTAACGAATTTCCTTTTGAAAGAAATAACATTTGGATAATTTTCCATATAAATTGTGTTCTTTGAGGCAAGATAATACTATCCGAAGATGCTCTTCATGCTCTTTTTCATTCTTAGAGTAAATGAGAATATCGTCCAGGAAAACTTGTACAAATTGATTGAGATATTTGCGGAGAACGCTATTCATAAGTTTCATGAATACCGCAAGTGCATTGGTCAACCCAAATGGTACCACAATGAATTCATAATGCCCGAAACGAGCTCGGAATGCAGTCTTAGAAACATCACTTTCTTTAATCCTTAGCTGATGATAACCTGATCGCAGATCAATCTTTGAAAACACTACAACTCCTTTCATTTGGTCAAAAAGGTCGTTAATGCAAGGAATTGGATACCTATTCTTTACCGTGGCTCGATTTAAATCTCGATATTCCACACACAGTCATAATGAACCATCTTTCTTCTTGACAAAGATTACAGGAGTGCCCCAAGGTGAAACACTAGGTCGAATGTGTCCTATATCTGATAGTTCTTTCAGCTATATTTGTAATTCTTGAAGTTCAGGGGCAGTCATTCTGTAAGGTGTTTTAGATATTGGTTCTATACCAGGTTTCAATTCTATTGTGAGGTCTAGCTCTCTTTTAGGAGGTAGTCCTAGTAATTCCTTTGGAAAAACATTCGAAAATTCTGACAGAATCGGATACTGTTCTAAGGATGGTCCTTTGTCCTTGCTTACTTCTTGAACTGCATATACCTGACAACCTTTCCTTAAGTACAGTTTCATTTGCATAGATGAGATGGAGTGTAGGGATACTTTCCTCTTAATACCTTGGATTTGGATTGTCTCTCCCTCATTATTTGTGCAAAGTATTGTTTTCCCGAAACAATCTACCCATGCTTGATGAGACTCTAACCAATCCATTCCTATCACTAGGTTGTAATTTCCTAGGTGTTACAAAGAAATTTGTCACCATCCCTGCAATCCCCATCTGCGCCTTCATCTATAATGGTGCTGGGTACAACCAGACCAAAGGCTTGTACCATTATCTTGAAAGGCACATAAGACGGAAGGCGGTATCCTGCGAATGTTCTATCCTCAACTACTTGGAAAGCTTTTGGCTCGCCGCCGCTTGCGCCTTTTACACAGAATCTATTGGAATTTAACAGAAGAACGAGTCAACCATTAGGGATCCTTCCAAGGTTACCTATTACTTTGGGAGGTAAAACTATCCATAGTGACGTGATGGTTGTTCCAGGCCCCTTGGATTTCAATCTGCTTTTGGGGCACGATTACACCTATGCCATGAGAGCGCTTGTCTCCTCCCTTTTTCATGTGGTCTGTTTTCCGCATGAAGGACAGATTGTGACCATTGATCAACTTTCGTTCTTTGGTCCTGATATGGCAGCTGGCCCGCCATCATCCCTTCCTGGTTTTTATCCACCCGTTGTATCTACCCCACCGCAGGTCAACTGTGTGGCTACCTACCCCGTGCCTATACTCAGTGATAGTGTCGTTGTGCATCAAGTGCTGGGGGCATTGGGTCCTGACTTCCAGGATGTTTTCCTTCCATCGGGAGTGGAACTCTTAGAAGCGATGACTTCTCATTCATTATGATGAGGTCGGTTAGAGCATGGTTCTTTTCCTGTGTCAAGCTCCTTAAAAAATGAAACAAGCTGGTTGGAGCAGAGTTCATTTCCTTGTGTCAAGCTCCTTAAAAAATGAAACAAGGTCGTCGGATCAGAGTTCCTTGTCTTGTGTCAAGCTCCTTAAAAAATGAAACAAGGTTCGGGAGCAGAGTTCCTTGTCTTGTGCCAAGCTCCTTAAACCATGAAACAAGGTGTCCTAAGGATAGTTCTTTTAATGTGTTAACCTCGTTAAAATAATGAAACACGTTCCTATTCAATTCAAGTCTTTGATCAGATCTCGTAAAATCCCAGTCGAGTCTTTCTTAGATCTCGTAACTTGAACCTTCACTCCATCTGTCTTTCATATGGATTGAAGCTTGGGGGGCATGTATCTCGAATTGAGTCACCATGCTGGGGGCATGTTTACTTTTTCAAGCATAGTTTGTTTCCATTTCAAGCTTGTGTAAAAATGAAACCGGTTTCAAGCATAGTTTATCTTTGTTTCAAGCTTGTGTAAAAATGAAACCAACTTCAAGCAGAGTTTCTTGATTTCAAGCTTGTGTAAAAATGAAACCATTCCCATTTTACCTCTCATGATTGCCATTTTATCAGCCTGTTTTTGCCATATGAGCCTTGGTTTTCTCACTCCATCGTCACCATCTGCTTGGCCGATCATATGCCTTCACTTGGTTGTTTTACCCGTTCCTGAGGAACCGCTGCGATGAGTGGTCTTGTTAGCTAGCCTCTTGACTTTTATCATGTTTTGAGTAGTTCCACCATCACCGGAACTAGTTGCTACCCTTTATACCACTCGTTCCTCCAGGAGGAGTCATCTTTTAGCTCTTTTCTGACTCTCTAAACATGAAAAGATTACCGAGTCCCTTGTCGTTTTCGATCTTGTTAAAGTGGACATGAAACGACATCTACCCAGTATACGTTTATCCCTTTTTCAGGCCGGGATAGATTATTTACGAAAAAGGAATACCCTAGCCTATTGCGACTAGGAGGTTTTCTCAGATATCGTTTTCTACCTTTTTGGATCTGAGAAACTATTTACGAAAAGGGACCATTGGAGTTTACTTTTCTGCTATCTTTTCAAACTCTCTAAACATGAAAAGACGCCGAGTTCTTCCTTTGTCAGACTCGTTAAAACCCGATGACATTGGATTCAGTTGTGATGATGGTTTCCGAGTTCCTCCTTCCTAGGGCTCGTTAAATGTACTAGGATGGATTCGTCTGAAGGACGAATTTATATGAAAAGCATATGGTATCCTCTTCAAGCTTGTGTAAAAATAAAGAGGTAATCGCTAGAAATGGTGGGGAAAATGGAACCAACATCATTGTCGTGTTGGCAGTATGTCGCTCTTGAACATGGCACTTGTCTGCATTCGTGTCGGGTTGGGGACATCTCATTTCATTTTTCACTTTCCTCCATGGGTTTGGGTAATCCCTTTTGGCCTCTCATCTGCTCTTTGCCTCGTCAACATGACCTCTGATCTTTTGATGTCAAATATTGCCAAATCCATTGTCGTGCCACCAATATGTTCAAGAGAAGTTGACCTCTGTAGATTTCAACCTTCCTCTGATTCTCATCTAATCCCGATTCACAAAGACATTATGTTCCTCTATCTCGTGTCGATGATGTGGGAAACAATATGGCCCACCTTCGATCAAGGTCACTTCCTGTCGACTTCAGCTCATTATCTAGGAAGCTGATCTAGAGAATCCCTTCCAGTACCTTGGAGCCTACATGCCTCAATGGTAGGTTCCTCGCGTTTGACGCGAGGTTTTCATCATTGGCCTCTGATCGAGTGATTCTACGGGTGTTCGACTCCAGCTCATTGATTCACATGCCGTAGATTGTACCTATAGTACCTTGAGGACCATTGTCATTATTGGTGGTACCTCTCGCGTTTGTTAACAGCTTTCATCGCTGGCTGGTAATTAGACGATGTTCTTGCATGTTCGAATTTAGCTCACTTATTCACATGCTTGAACTTGTACTTTGTTCGGGTCGAGATGGAGCACAAGACCCTAGATTTCTATCTAGTCCAGGCTATGATTTTGTGGATTATTATGATTAGTTACATGACTCACTGATTGGATGGTTGCGACCATACCTGAGTCTATTTATCGATCCTCACTGGATGGCTGCGTCCATACCTTGGATCTGGATTATTATATACTCTGCTATGGATGGCTGCACCCATACCACACATATATCATGTATTTGAGATATCAATTGTACTTCTCTATGCAGGTTTTCCGACGACGGTGTTTTTAGTTGGACACGTTCTCGTAAAGCATTTCACCCCTCTCTCTCTTTCGGGTCTCATGCTTTAGGGGGCATCTATTACACAACAATTTGTCACCATCCCTACAATCCCCATCTCGCCCATTGGAGGGTCATTTCTGTGACCAGAAAGCAGTGTCATGCCTTGCAAATACCATCATTGCATCCCTTTCCATGAGGAAAACACTCCTTCTTTTGATATTTTCCTGAGCAGACCCCTAAAAACACCTGTTTTTTCCTTGGCGCTGGTAGCCCATTATGTACTCGCGCCAATGAGTAAAATTAACACTAAGCCCGCACCAATTGGCGCTCTGTCCCAGTTAAGCACCTGCGCTAATCTTCTTAAGGAAAGTTTTTAAAAAAAGGAGGCGAAGTTTCGATTACAACAACTTCGTGGATGAGTCATCAGGAGTGGTTTCGACTAAATAACCACGGCCTTCCTCCTTTGGCCTCTTGTTTCCACCTTATGAGGAACCTCCCAAGGGATAAGGCCTCCCTTCCACTATTGTAGGGATCCCAACCTCCTCCTCTCCTCTATAAATATAGCCTTCATCCATTGATGAAGGGGCTGAATGGTTGAATCTCCAAGTAATCTCCAAGTTCCCAAGACCCTAATGTTGCAAGAGCCTTGATTCATTCCCTTAAGGCCAAATCCAAGCAAGGAGATTATTTTTGAGACATTCGGAGAGAGAGGTTTGTCCCATCCCTGACAGGCTTTATCGAGACACGTTCTGCTGACGACCTGCCGAAGGAGAATTCAGCGTCAGAGCTATGGTTGTATTATTTCTTTGATGAATTAATAATAAGCGACTATTGGTTATGGTTCCACTCTTGTTCTTGATGATGATCATTAGTTATGTCTTCTCTGACTGACATATAGTTGTATGTACTGGATTTTACGCTTGCATTTGTTTTGTTTCTTGCGTGTGAAAGTGTCCGATCACAGAGATCGTGAGGATTGTGATCTGCCGGAGCTAAGGAACAGGAGCGCTACTTTCTCTATGAGCGACAGTGTTGGATTCTAGGTAAGCCTTCATCGCTAGTTGGTTTATTTGCAATTAGGAACCTGCACTATAGCGTGTGACGATTATTGCTAGACCCGGTCTGGGCTAGTAGGGATCGCTTTTGTCCACAGAGGGGATTTACCTCCACAACATTAGGGCTGTGAAATATAATTTTAGTTTGGTCGAAGAGACTCCAAGATCAACTTTGCAATCCTCAACACTTAATTCTACTAGTTGAAGTTCTCCCAAAGCCATTTCTACCTGTCTGAAATCATTTTGTTTGCAAGATGCCAACCCACATTTATTTAATGTATATGATGAAATAAAACTATCAGTAACACCAGTGTAAAATATTATTTTGAGTTTTATTCCATTGATTGTACCTGAAGATTCCACTACGATGGATTGATGTGCTGCTTGGTTGTTGTTGATGACAACATGGATTCTATGATTTCTTTGGGTATTTGATGATGGTCCTTTTCCTGCTCTCTGTGAGATCTCCGTACAATCATGCTGAAAATGAGGTCCTCCACACCTCCAACAATCAACTTGGGTTGGCCCCCTTGATTTTGACTGTGAATTTCTAGACCAGGAGCTTTGTCCCTTGGTGCCACTTCCTCTCCCATTCCTTCCCCGATTACCAGTCCCTCGAGATTTCCAAGGACTGATGTTTGAGGATTCAGAAGCTATAGTATTAATGGTCATGAGAGCTCCTTCTCCTACTCCTCTTGGGGTAAACCTGTTACCATAAGGAGGTGGTCTCGAGCTATTTCCTCGGAATAAATTTCGGGGAGTCTTTCCCGTAAATACCTGTTGTGATGGTTCAGCTGGCTTGAAATCCCTTTTAATCGCTAGATGTTCTTCTGCATAACGTGCACATTCAACTGCCTCTGCTACCTCTGATGGCTTCCATATTCTTACCATGGCCCTGATTCGAGGATTTAATCCATATATGAAATGCTCGGCTTGACGTTCATCCATGTCTAGATAAGGAACATATTTTACAAGCTCCATAAAGTTTATCTCATATTCTTCCACGGTCTTATTACCTTGGATTAGAGTATGGAAGGTTTCAGCTTGCTTCTCTTGAAAGAAAGGTGGTAAGTATTTTTCATGGAATCGGCCTATAAACAACTCCCAGGGAACGATGTCAGATGTGATATGTTGTTGTTTTTCTAGATTCCCCCACCAAATTAGAGCATTCCCCCTGAGTTGGAATATAGCGATCTTTGTTTTAGAGGTAGAAGAATATTCTCTTAGTGTAAAGCATCTTATCATCCCTTCTAACCATGCTTCAGCATGTTCTCCAGCTTGTCCTCCAGAGAATTCTAGGAGTTTAATATTTTGTAGTTCTCGGGAAATATCTTCTCTATGAGGCTTATAATCATAATCTGTAGGCTTTTCTGAATGTCTTTCCTCTAGATGAGGTCGTTATTCTTTGCTACTGGCTGGCTGCGACCTTTTTAATGTTTCCAGAATGGCTTCTAATGAGTGCATTACAGTAGTTAGATCGGGTGCTGGAGAAACTGGTGCTGATGACGATCTAGGTAGTGGTGACGGTGACGGTGTTGGTGACGATGATGGTGGAGGTGTTAGAGATGGTGATGCATCTTGTTGGTGTTGCCGCCTTTGATAATTTTTTACCATCGTGGCTATTCCTGGAATACATAATAAAATTTATGAGAATCAGGTAAATTTTTAGACTGACTAAATATAATTTTTGTAAAATTGAGCTTGCATACGGGTATAGTTCTTTTGCTATTTTACCTGCAGGCAGGTCTTACTGGTACCGAGGTCAAGGAGGGTGGCCACGCGACCTCCTTGTCTTATGCAGGATATGCTATGCGTAATAATTCTTTAGTGAATTGCAAGGTTTTCGATAGATAATGATGTATTTCATAATATTTTTCTAAGTGAATCTGTTCCTAAATATGGTTATAGAGGGGTTGTTTGACCTAATTCACTCACTGCTGTGTGTAAACTAACAATAGTAAAACATACTCTCTAAAGAAATTTATCAATGAATCATAAAATATTGTCTCTTCCTGCCTATTGGATGCCACTAATTTTTTAAATATTAATATGTCAAATAATTTTATAGTGAAGATATCATCCTATTACCTTGATACTAAATTTAAAATAAAATGTAAGAATTTTTTTTTATTTATTGGCCAAATCTACCTCACAAAATCTATCATAACAACACTTTTGATATAATTATAATATCATAACACTTATATTTTATGATATTTGATTTAGTTTATAATAATATATTTACTTAAATATATATTAATATTATTACTATTATTACTATTTTATTGTTATTGTTATCGTTATCGAATGCTTATTTGATAGTTAAGCATTGATTTAAACGACGATATCTTAAACGAAGCTATGTTTTACATCTTGTAATTTCATTGTTCATGTGACACCGCTATGAACACGTGACACTATTTTAACACATCCAAAGGTACGTGTTTGACAAATATTGGTATTTAAAACAACTCCATGTAAATGTTACATATCTCTCAATAAATGAAATTAATTTAATAAATGGATATTTTAATTTAAATAAAATTAGTGAAATTAATTTAATGGACTTTTAATTTAAATATCTCAATTTTTATTTTTATTTTTTTATTATTATTTTACAATAATATAATAATAAATGAATCCCTTTTAGTAGAGCACTTAATGAAAGAGACAAAACTTTTCTTGAGGACATCCATGGATGACTTATATAGCTTTATCATTTAAATGATATATTTTAAGACTAACCTAGGCTCACTAAAGTTCCAATATGAGTGTCCAATGTTTACATTTAGATGCAAAAGTATCATTGATTATATAAATATATATATATTTTCTCAAAATGCATAAAGATTTTAATAATGAACTGAACCCAACTTTAACAATTATCTCAATTTAAAGCATATTTATTAATTTAATAAACAAAATATATTAATTTAATAAACATGTATTTAGAGGCTTTACGTTAACTACAACCTCAATTTAAAGCAAATGTTAACTATAATTAAATCCATCCAACGCTCACCGTCTATATATATATATATATATATATATATATAGGAAATGTCCATCAAATTTAGTCATAGAAACAGGATGTTGATAGAGTAATTTGCGTCCTGGCAATTCAATGGTAGGAGGCTGTGATACATTGATCGTTGGTCCCCAATCCGGCTAACGACAGTCCCGTCAATCAACATTTCTCAGCCCCTTTCCACCATACATGAACTAGACGGCACCTAACTCCAGCAACAGAGCTATCTATTCTCTTGACGCATGGGATACATTTCTCTAGCTTGTATCTAAATACATAATTGATATGCACCATTGGGCAAGGATGTTCTCTTTTCAAACACAATGAATTTCTGAAAAATATTCTAGGTAAAACAATGGCTTTTTGAATAATTCTGGGCATCATAAAAATCCTTTGATGGATGCAGTTGTTAGGTGTTTGTACTTTTTATATGAAAGAGATTGTAGACTTAGTTTCAGCCCCCCCCATCTCTATGGCTTGCTCCTGCTATCAAATATTGTCCTCCAATTGATGCAGCAGCTAGAGCACGTGAAGCTGTGTCAATTTGCTTTTAGTTGGGAGACTCATCCGTGCCTTCAACAATGGGTTCTTTAGTCACAACTACACCACATGTGTTTCCTTTTTGAAGAAAGGGTACAAATGTTCCGTGATTTTGTCAAAGCTGATAAATTGGCTCGGAGAATGATAGGCGAGGTTGTTGGACCCAGACCAGGATCAATTGAGATAGCAGTGCGTCGTGACCATATAGTGGAGAATGGATTTGCATAATTGAATTCCCTTGGGTCAAAATTGAAGTCATGTGTTTATGTTTCATTTGTTAATGAGTGAGGCCTTCCAGAGGGAGGGTTGGATTACGAAGGTCTCTTTAAGGAATTTCGCATAGATTTGGCGAAGTCTGCTTTTGACCCTCAGTGTGGACTTTTCCTGCAAACTTCAACAAATGAGAGACTGCTCTTTCCACACCCATCAACAAGAATCCTTGCAAATGGGGTACAGTTGATTGAGTTCCTCGGCAGAATTGTTGGAAAATCTTTGTATGAGGGAATTTTACTAGATTACTATTTCTCTCATGTTTTTGTCCGGAAACTGTTTAGGCAAATATGGCTTTCTTGATGAGCCTTCTGGTCTTGATCCAGAATTGCATCGAAATCTTGTGTACCTGAAGTCTCTTGGATTCTTGTGGAGATGTGACTCTATGGTGTATTATGTATTGTTCATGCATTTTTTTTTCATTATGAAGGGGATTTTAGAGACCTTGCTTTGGATTCCACAGTAACAGAGGAGGTTTTTGGAAATCTAGCGGTTATTGAGCTTAGACCGGGTGGTGCTAATATGAATATTACAAATGAAAATAGGTTACAGTATGTACATGCAATGGCAGACTATAAACTTAATCGGCAGTTCCAACCCCTAATTAATGTATTCAATAGAGGATTATCGGATTTGATTTCACCATCGTGACTGAGTTTATTTAATAAAAAGGAGTTCAATCAACTGCTTTCTGTGGGAGAGCATGGCTTTGACATTGATGACCTAAGAGACAACACTCAATATATAGGTCGTTACTCTGAGAGCAGTCGAACTGTTAAATTATTTTGGGAGGTGGTCAGAGGAATAGA
Organism: Pinus albicaulis; assembly: GCA_034641835.2. NCBI lineage: Eukaryota > Viridiplantae > Streptophyta > Pinopsida > Pinales > Pinaceae > Pinus > Pinus albicaulis. The sequence continues at coordinate 367,263,460 of CM076573.1, forward strand.
ACCAGGAGAGTGCTGCACACTATTAAAGTTTGTGACAAGCTGTTCTCGTGCCCCATTATTGGGTTTCAAGCATCTACAACCAACATTTACCATTCATAAGGTTGCATGTGATACACCACCTTAGGAAATGATTGGAGGACAGGATGTGGAACGGCTTCTGTCTACCTCAACTTGTTATAACACTCTAAAGGAAAATTCACGATGATAGAGATGTCTTGACACTGTGACAACTAAGATTTTGCAATAAAGTTAGAGCAAAAACAAAGTTATGTGTTGGCAGTTATGAACAACCTGATTGTTAAAATCTCATTTTATACTAAATTCTTAACACTCTGAGGTCTTGAAGGGTTCAATCACATCTCCGATACCATCTGTAAAGCCCCAAAACCATCATTTTAATACATAAACTTATCCTATACATAGATTTAATCATAAATTCAAATAAATGGAGACCAATAGTAAATTTAAATTTACATAAGTAGCTATTTTATACATAGAAAAATACCTGGAACAAAACTGATGATTTATTGGGCTGTGGTCCTCCTCGTGAATGCAGCAGATAGGTTACCGAAACAATCTATTCCTCCCAACCAATCTAGAAAACAATCCTAGAACCAGAAGATGCCTCTTCTGCCCCTGTGCCCAGAATTCCAAGAACAATGAGTCTTCCCTTCAGAAAAGTTCATATCCCTCCATATTTCCTTAGACAATAGTGCAGAATTTGCAAAGAAAAGCCTCCTCCTCTCCTTCATATTCCACTCCTTATATAACTTTCCTCCACCTCCTCACATTTATGGAGATATTATAGTAATTTATGTAGATATTGACTAAGTCATTTATGGAGATATTATTGTCATTTATGTAGATATTGACTTTGATTAATTATATTATTTTTGTTTTTAAATTAATTAAATTAACTTTATAATTTTAATTAAATTATATTATTATTTTATTTGTCCACTTACATATAATTTGTACTAAATTATATTTTGTTTTTCTTGAATAATGTTGTACCACACATACCCATATAAGAGCGATATATGTGTTAAGTATCTTGTTGATATTTCATTATATCTCAGCGAGATAAAATGCATTGTGATATTCAATTCGTTACTCTAACTTAAGTAGTCTCAATACTAGCATGTATGTATATTAGTGCGGTGTATGCGATATATGCATGCGTAGCTATCATATATGTATGTCGTATACATGCTAATATTATTTTGCTTACAGCTATCATATGCTCTCATGGCATTATTGATCCAAAGAAGTTTAGGGACCAACAACAATGCCATTTTTTATTGTATTATTGTCTTAAGAGAAGTTCATTGCAATATTGTCTTAAGAGAAGAAATTCATAAATAGTGGCGATGACATGGTGTCATTGAAGCTAGAGTTTTGAAAGAATTGTGTATTTTATGATTGAGTGGAAATTTCAAAAAATCGCTGGCAACAATGGCATGGTGCTTGAATTGAGAGAAGGTATTGAAAGAATTATTCCGTTTAATTTACTATTGGGTGAGAAGTTCAAAATAGTAGCAAGGCCATGGTATTATTTAAGTTACAAAAATAGCAGCAATACCATGGCATTATTGAATTGAGAAAAAGGTAAAGAAAGAATTATACATTTTACCATTGAGTGAGGGTTTCCAAAATAGCAGCAATGTCATGCTATTATTGGAGTGAGAGAAAATAAAAGAATTATGCATTTTACAACTAAATATCGTGTATTATAGGTAGATTTTGTGATTTAAATTAGTATTTTTAAAACATGTAATTAGTTAAATATTTAATATTATTGGTTATAATTAATTATTATTATGAATTTTAAATAATTAAATTTATTTAAAAAAATGGTATATAATAAAATAATAAATTGTAAAGTTATAATAATAAATATATATAATAATTTTTTAAAATTTTATTATTTAATATATTAAAAATAAAAATTTATATTAATATTAAACAAAATTATTATTGAATAGTTGTTTAGAATGTTTTCATTAACCATTTATACGTGGATGTTACAAATAAATGTTACATTCCGTATGTTTAGGGTTAGTGCCTAGAAACAAAGAATATAGAATATGTAAATAATAAAAGTAGTTAGTTAATTGAAAGAATATGTAAATAATAAAAGGATTTAGTTAATTGAATTATATTAGATGCGTTTTATTATTATATATATGTGTGTGTGGGGTATGGTATTTTTTTTCTTTATTGTATTGGTGGAATAGTGAAATTAATTTGTTGAAATTGTGTATTACAATATTTTGAAGTTTTTTTTTTATGTGTTTTGATCTCTTTATGAGACTAAGAGCATTCATTTGAATTTGTGGTTTTAGTTAAGGCAATAATTGTTTTTGAATACTGAAATATATATATATATATATATATAGGGGTAGAGTGTAGGAAGCTATTTAAAAGAGTGAATATATTGTATAAAGAGGTGGAGGGATATATTATGCATTTGAAATGAAAAAATTTCCTTTCCACTTTCCATGTAAATGCATAATGTGCCTCACTTCTCTAACCCTCACATAGGGAAAAGTCATTGTATAGTGACAATTCAAATGTTTAGGTTGTGTGCATGTATCAAGCATGACTATTTCTTTTTTAGAAAGGGAATGTACCATGAGCATTGTTGGAAGTTGATGTGTTTTTGGACACCTTTATTGGAATTTGCAATTAAAATAAAAGCCATGTTTGCTATTTAATTGGATTGTTTTTAGGGTTTTCTAAAGTTTTAGATTGATTAGGAGTGGGCCAAAATCCCATGGGGCTTGATAAATATTGTGTAACACCCTCCTCCCATATCTACCCAAGTAACTAACCAACTGGGGTAAAGCTGTGATGAGAGGCTATTAAGATCTTATTCAACCTCCTATGTCACCTTAAGGAAGTGGAACCGACACCACACAACTACACAAACCTTCTGCACCTGCTACATGACACCCAGGAGCCAACCAAACCTTCGAGGAGGCTAGCCCCTGAGAGAAACTATCCGTTTAGTGCATAAATCCCCCAGTTTCTCCCTTGACATAGGCAAGAGTGCAATTGGAAACCTCCAGTTTCTTGCACAACATGAGTATGTGTGTGACTGGGGACTTTCCCGGTAGTTCTGAGCTTGCGACCTTGATTTCTATGCCACTTTTCAGACCCAGGCTTCAAGTCTCTGCCCGGAACTCCATGACACTTTCAGGAATGAAATATAACAACTAAATAATGATACAAATGAAATTACTTGAACAAGGACTTGACTAAACCCCTACTAGCCATGACAAACATTTCGTTAAACATGTCACAAATATGTAATCTGTAGGTTTAAACAACATATTTGAGCATAGGGGTCTCATACTTATCCGAGAATTGCTAAGAAACATTGTTCCCTTATATCATTAGCTGTTGTTATCATCTATTAGGTCATATATTAATTTCTCATTCATTTACAAATCAAAACATGATGAGAGCCATACATCCATAACCAGCATACAAACGACAGAACTACTGAGGATACAAAAACCATAAATGTTACATAGAATCCAATACATTTACACATAAATTACCAAGGAAAGGAACTCTTATTCATGAGTGCAAAAGCCAACCCGGTATGGGATTACCATGTTCCACCTGACCATAGATTTCCTGAGCCAAATCCCTCTTCAACCAATCACCCTCGTGCCATATTATAAGAATGAATGTGGGATTCAAACCAAAAGAACCAACTAGGGCTTCCCGAGGCTAAACCACCTCACCCTCATAAATAGAAAATGGATTTATCGCAATCCTCACCGGATCACTAGTTCAAAACAATAAACATGTAATATCAGGCTTTACCATGATCTCCACTAAATCACTAGGCCAAAACAAGCATGGATGCCACCGGATTTCCACCCCTACACCGTGAGGAATTTTACTGTCTCCTAGTCTCTAGGCTTTACTGCAATCCACACTGGATCACTAGGCCCTCATCAAGACTCCACCCTCTAGGCTTTACCGTATATCCCATCCCAAGATTCCTAGGCCTGATGGAGAGCACAAACATCTCGGCTTTATCGTATATCCTGTCATACACTGGTTGAGGATTCCTAAGCCCACCGAGGAAACAAAAAATTTGGCGTTACCACAACCCATAATTCAGTTCAGGGTTACTAGGCCATGTGTTCTTTCATTCAGAGATCCACCTCACTCAACTTCGAATCCATCTGAAAATCTAGCTCAACCAAAATATGAGAACCCCATCACACCATGGCTGCTCGGAAATGGAAAGGCTAGGTAGAAAATAATGTCGCACCTGGTAAAACCCATGCCCATGACAAAAAGAGAACCAAGAACAAACATGTAACACCATGCGTGCCAAATCTAGCAAGGAAACCACACATGCAAATTGATACCTGCAAACAATCACACTGTAACTGGTTGACCCACTCTTCCTTTCTTGATCTCTTCTTCCTCTTTTCCTTTCTTGATCCAATGCTGAAATGCTCCAAGAAAAATTTAAGTGTCCAAGAGTGAGAGAGAGATATAATAGAGAGAGAGCTCCAAAATTGAACTGGTAAAAGGTTACATTGACAAAAGGTACCAACTGATCCTCAGAAGCCTTTTTGTCAATTAGTCATCTATTTATTCATTTTCCATTATTTTCCTTCATTTTCCTCCTCACATGCAACCCATTACCTTTCACCTTCCTTTTCTCCTAATTTCCACTATTTTCATAAATAATTTTCCAATTAATGCAACTTTTCCTTTACAAATGCCTTTTCCATTCCCTTTTCCAATTTCCTTAGCCATAATAAACCATATGAACACCCACACTAGGATATTTTCCCCAATATTCAACTTGGAATAAGTTTCCCATAATCGTGGTTATTATTTTTCCTTTATTAACTTTTATTACGTGGAATTTTTACCAAGGTTGTTACAAATTGGGTTTTCCCCCTATTTGTAGGAGCTTGAGTTGAGCATTTTACTTGATATCTCAATTTATTTATGACTATCCTTCATTTACATGTCATGGTCGAGTCAATCTACATTTGAAAACATTAGTTTTATAATTTCTTATCCAAAATTCTTGTTTTAAAACCCTAGATTATCCATGGACATATGCAATCATAACTTGGAGATGGTATGGAGCTAATTGTATCCAACTTTAATTGGAAAAATCTCATATTAAATATATTGAGGTTCAACAAATGTAAGCACTGCTTTATTCTAGTGTTGAACTTCTTTCCAACTAACTTGATGTTTTCGTTATGCAATTCATGAAAATGGCTTACTCAATTCATGTTTTAAAAATGTTATACGTAAAATTTATAGAAGCTATTTAATTAATCTTATTAGTCTTTTGAAGAGAGAAAACTTACAATAGATTTTTTGTTGAAGAAAAAAACTCAGCCTTTTGAGTTACCCTATCGTCAATAAGTTTATCACTTGAGTCATCATTTTCAAATTTCAAATTATATTGATATGATTAGCATGATCAAATTAACTATGTAATTAACATATGATATCATGAGATGATTTATTTGCTTTGTTTAACCTTCATTTGCAAATGTGAGTTCTCCCTGTAAATTTAAAATGAAATTATAACACTTTACTCTTAATGTTGTCTTCCTTTTGTATCTATTTCATATAAATATATTCAACCTTTGAGAGTTCATGCATTTTCTTTGATAATATGATTGTATTTTATAGGTCCATATGTTACACAAGCATGTTATGAGATGATATGAAGCTTGGTTTCACTTCAAATAAGGATCATATGTTCAGAAAATCCTTGGTCACTCTACTTCCTAGTAAAAGAGTGGGCAAATACGCTTTCCTCATAGAATAGGTGCAATCGGTCACAATTTTCCTATGCAAAACTTGTAGGTACCACTTAGGGATTTAAGTGTTGGGTGTGTGTTATATTCTTTCCACGATTAGTCGCACATATTTTCCCCCGCTTTTTTTATGTTGGCTGCAACAGGGGGGGGTGGTGGTGACAGTAGCCCCAAGAAATTTTTTTTGGACCTAGGTGGGCGAACCCACCTATGGTTTTGTGTATGATTTTTGCACATGGTTTTGGGCATGATGGTTTTATATCCATGGTATTTTGTAGACCTGGTCAAGGGAACTACAATTATGTTCTAATGTAAGGTTTATGAATTGTGGTTTATGAAAGCTTTGACATGTATATACATGTATCGTAACATTGAAAGGAAAACAATGAAAAATCAATCTGGTAGTCCCTATTTTGGGATCCAGGGGAAAATTTGTGTATAGTTGTTTGATGTTTTATGCTCTCGCCATTGTTTATTTTCTATTTTTTAGAATTTGTTTGTAGATAATTTTTGTACAGGGTTAAAACCTACATTTGGCATCATAGTTGTTTCGTCTTCAAGGAGATGCCTTTTTTGTTGAGGGGTTTTGCTCGAGCTTGTGGTAGAACCTTTTTACTGGGAGATATGTAGGATCGATTCTTGTAGTGAAAGAAGACGAGGACTAGTGGAAAGATAAATATCGAGAAATTTAATGGTTAGAGTTTTAAGTTGTGGAAGCTCAAGATGGATGATCTACTGGTGGATAAAGATCAATGGATCGCGGTAGATCCATGTGCTAAACCAACGATAATGTTAGATGAAGATGGGGAAAAGTTGAATAGGAAATCAAAGAGAACAATAAGGTTGTGTATCTCAGATTCAATATTGTTTATTGTATCAGGGGAAGCTACGATGAAGGATTTGTGGGACAAGTTAGGGACTTTGTACCAATCTAAGTCTCTGGTGAAAGCACTATTCCTATGAATGAATTTGTATAACCTGAGGATGAAGGATGGAGACTCTATGATAGAGCATTTGAATCCCTTCAATATTGTGTTAAGCTAATTTCTATATGTTGATATTAAAATCTCATATTAATATAAGTGCATTAGTTTGATGTGTCCTTTACCTGATTTGTGTGATAGTCTGGTTGTTGCAATAGGTAGCAATAAAAATACCTTGAAGTTTGATGAGATAGTCTCATCCTTGTTGTCAGAGGAGATGAGACAATAAAATATGGAGAGCCAGAATTGGTATGGCTTGTCTGTACAAGGATGGTCCTAGAACATAAAAAAGAAAAGTCCTCGAGTGGGAGATCTAAATCTCCAGGAAAAACTGTAAAGGTGTGCTCGAAATGCGGAGAGGAAGGGTACTTCAAAAATGAATATATATATATAAAGCTCCTAAGAAAGGAAAGAGATCTGGTGATGCTCCTTCTGCAAAGGACAAAACCAGTCAAATGAAGGTGGGGATGTGTAGTTTCCTTCTTCTTCAAGTACACATGTAGATCATGAGGCATGGTTGATTGACTTAGGTGCATCCTTTCACTTCAGTTCCTATAGGGAGTGGTTCTATGAGTATGAGAAATATGATGGTGGTGATGTCTTCCTAGGGGATGACAGGAAGGCCATAATCATCAGACACGGAAAATTAAAGTTGAAGTTGCAAGGTGGAAGGATTATAACACTTCCTGGTGTTTTGTATATTCCTGCACTGGCCTGAAATATGATTTCTATAAGAAATATGGATGATGCAGGTGTAAAAACAATGTTCGAGAAGGAGAACTGTAAGATGGTTCGAGGAGCATTGGTATTGATGAAGGGAGTTTGAATTGGAACTTTGTACAAGCTTCTAGGGGGCACTATTATTGATGGGTGCAACCGTTCTATGGTTCCTGAAAATAGAGTAGAAAACTTAGTGGTCTTTGGAGAAAAGACCATTTTATGGCATCAAAGGCTTGGTAATATTGGAGAGAAGGGCCTTCAAATCTTGCATGGTAATGGTATGGTAGAATATATGTCTAATTTCTCTTTGGATTTATATTTTTGTGAACATTGTGTATATGGGAAGCAGAATCAGGTGAGTTTACCCTCTGGTGCTAAGTGGGCGAAAAAGATATTAGTGCTTGTGGAAAGTGATGTGTTTGAACCTGTGGCGATTCCATCACTGGGTAAGTCTATGTACTATGTCTCCTTTATAGATGTCTTCTAAAGGAATACATGGATATATTTCCTTAGGAATAAATATGAAGTCTTTGATAGGTTTAAAGAATTTAAGGCTCTAGTGGAAAACTAGACAAAGAAGAAGATAAAGGTGCCGAGGACAGATAATGGTGGAGAGTTTTGCAAGAAGGAATTTGAAGAGTTCTGTAGGAAGCATGGTATAGCATGGAAGAATACTACTCCATAAAAACCTCAAAAAAACAGAGTTGCAGAAAGAATGAACGTGGCGTTGATGGAAAAGGCAAGAAGCATTCTCAATGGTGTCGGGTTAGGACAAGAATTCTGGGCAGAGGCAGTGGAGACTGCATGTTATCGTGTTAATAGATCACCTTCATTAGTATTGGAGGATAAGACTCCACATGAGGTATAGATTGGTAAAAAGCCCTCTCTTTCACATCTGAGGGTATTTGGTTGTGATGCATATATGTTCCAAAGGATAAAAGAATAAATTTGGATAGTAAATCTGAAAGGTGCATCTTTATTGGGTATAAGGACGGTTTAAAATGTTATAAAATTTGGAAACCAGAAAGAAGGAAGGTTGTGTAGAGACGAGATGTGGTGTCTAGAGAGGTGAAATATGTTATTAAACATGAATTTATACCAAAGGAACCTAAGAAGATAGAGTTTGAGCTAAAGGAGGAAGATTCAGACTCTATAGTAGAACAAGAATCAGAAGAGGAAGAGCTACAAACTCCAGCTTTGAGAATATCAATTCGAGAAAGAAGGCAGGAAGAAAGGTATAATCTATCTTCTTTCTGTTCAAATTTTTCTTTATCTATTACTGATGATGATCCAAAAATTATCAGGGAGGTAGTAGATTTAGAGGATGGAAAAATCTGAAAGGAGGCCATGGTTGATGAAATGAAATCTTTGCACAAAATGAGGCTTGGGATTTGGTGGAGTTGTCAGCTGGAAGGAAACCCATTGGCAGCAAATGGGTGTTTAAGAAGAAGATGAATGCATAAGGAAAGATGGAGAAATACAAAGCTCATTTGGTAGCAAAAGGTTATTCCAAGTGTCAGGAATTGATTTTGGTGATATTTTTTCTCTTATTTCCAAGGTAGCTTCTATTAGATTAATTTTATCTATTATTACTGCTTTTGATTTTGAGGTAGAGGAGATGGATGTGAAGAAAACATTTCTTTATGGGGATCTGGAAGAAGAGATCTACATGAAGCAACCTGAAGGATTTGCAGTGAAGGCTAAGAAAGAAATGACATGCAGGTTAAAAAAGTCTTTGTATGTGTTAAAACAGTCACCAAGGATGTGGTATAAAAAATTTGATACATTTATACGAGGACTTGGCTTCACTAGACAAAAAGCAAATTACCATGTGTATTTTAAATTAATTGGTGATCATGTTATTTATTTGGTCTTATATGTGGATGATATGTTGTTGATTGGAAATGACAAAGAAATCATCTAGGATTTGAAATCCCAATTATCCTCCAAATTCGACATGAAGGATCTTGGTCCTTCAAACTATATTTTGGGCATGTGAATTAAACGAGATCAAGAAAAGAGGAATCTCTGGTTAAAAAAAAGGAAGTATGTTGATACAATATTACAAAGGTTTAATATGTAGGATAGTAAATTGGTGAAGGTTTCTATTCCTGTAGGTGTAAAGTTATCTGTTGATTAGTGCCCCAAGACACAAGAAGAGGAAGAGGAAATATACTGTGTTCCATAGGCAAGTGAAGTCGGTAGTCTGATAGTATGCAATGGTCTGTACTAGACCAGACATTGCACATGCGGTGGGAGTATGTTAAAACTAGGGAAGGAGCATGGTAAAGAAGTGAAGCAAGATTTCTGGTATTTGTGTGGCACTAGTGACTATGGTTTGTGCTACCAAGGAAGACCATCAATGAACATAGTTTTGGACATTCATGGCTTTTTTGATGTAGACTGGGCTAGAGATATAGATCATAGAAGATCTAAAAGTGGGTATGTGTTTAACCTATTTGGAAGAGAAGTCAGTTGGATGATAAAATGACAATCTTAGTGGCTTTTTCAACTACATAGGTTGAATACATGACAGTCACTCATGCAAGAAAGGAAGAATTTTGGTTGCAGAGATTGTGTTCAAGTATGGGGTTGGTACAACGAGCTATAAGGATATACTATCACAACCAAAGTGAAATTTTCTTGGCAAAGAACCCTGCTTATCATTCAAAGACAAAACACATTGATGTTCAATATCACTTTGTGAGCGATATGGTTGAGGAAAAAAATGCGTTGATGGTAAAGGTGGACACTTTGAAGAATGTTGCAGATGCACTGACGAAGTCTGTGAGAACTGAGAAGTTTATGTTGTAGAGAAACAATGGGAGTTGCAGGGCAAGACCAATGACTAATCTCTCTTGTGACCCCCTATGTGGAAAATAAAACACAAAGTGGGAGAACATTGGGTGTGTTTTATATTCTTTCCACCACTATTCGCACATGCAGGGGGAAATAGCCCCTTGCATGGGGTTCGGGGCAACGGCCCAAGAAATTGTTTTTGGACCCTATATTATGTGGGAGAACCTACCTATGGTTTTGTGTATGGGTTTTGCACATGGTTTTGGGCATAACAATTTTTTGTCCATGTTATTTTGTAGATCTGGTCATGGGAACTATGGCTATGTTCTAATCCAGGGTTAATGGATTGGAGTTTATGAATGCTTCTGCATGTATATATATGTATTGTAACATTGAAAGGAAAATAATGAAAAATCAATCCGGTAGTCCCGGTTTTGGGATCCAGGGGAAAATATCTATGTATATTTGTTTTATGTTTTATCCTCTTGCCATTGTTTATTTTCTATTTTTAATAATTCGTTTGCAGATAATTATGTACAGGGTTAAAAGCTACACTAAGAAATGAAAAGTTACAAGAATATCATACTGGCAATGATTTGGAAAAAACTCAAAATTGTGTATGGAACTTGTGCTTGACTTGTATTCACTCAACTCACATCTCATGAAGTCTATATTTAGCTTCTCAAAGAATCTATAAGAAGAGGCCAAAGATAAGGGAAGGATTTCAGAGAAAAGCATCCTTATGCTACTATTGCATAAAGGATCCTTGGTATTTAATTTGTTTCAATTGTTAAGTGTTCTAGCTCAACATTAGTGTGGTTAGAGAATATATGAGATCCATCTTGGTTATCCTATTGTGGTATGGTTTTTTATTGTTCTTGTTAAACATAGGTGAGCTTGTGGCTAAGGAGAAAGGGTTTGGGTTTTGGATCTAAGAGTACATCAACATATCTCAAGGTATATAATATTTGTTGTAACTCTTATTTGATAAATATATATCTACAGTCTTACCTCTCTACGCTCCTTGTTTGACATAAAATTCTCTCCCGTGGACAGAAGTGAATACCCTAGATCTAGTGGCTTGATCTAGAAACATCTTTCCTTAGAGAAATTAGAATATGGAGGAAGGACTTACCTTGATTCCAACATAAGTTTTCCTCTTCTCCCTTCTTGTGAACTTTAGCTCCAGCTCCAAACACTATAAATGGAACCTGCAAAACAATTATAACAAGCACTAGAACTACAAGATACACATAACATAAACTAATGTCTCTAATCAATGAGTCAAAAGGAATTGAAATAAATAAGCATCAACATGACACATGTATGGGAAAACAAATTGATTTTTTTATTAATAAATAAATGAGAGAGTTGAAACTATTTATAAATGCTTGACTTTGTAGATGTCTCCTCAATTATCTTTTCCTTCCTTTCCACGAAGCACACCTTTAACCTCAACCCTAATGCATTAATGGATGATGATTCCTTAACCTCAAAGTAGCATCATGAGGGCACTAGTAATCTCTGAAAGCCAATCTAGACTCTATGTGAGGAAATGAATTTATAGGGTAAATGGGGTATTTCAGGTTTTACCAATCTAGGAATTAGATCCACACATGAAGGAGGATAAGCTCTAGGGATAAGATATAAGACCTCTTGGATATAAATTTGAGATCTAAATAAATAGTAAATGGTTAAAACCACCTTAGAAGCTTCTAAAAAGAGAAGTTTCATAATTAATTTTTATTTTTGCCGAAATTATAGAACCATCACACTTGCAAAGAGGGGAAACTTGTGTTGGTCAATGTAGGTGCTCAATGCTAAAAAGTGTAACCAGGTTCGTTCTTCATAATTACATGTGTAATTATGAATTTATGTATTTTATGTAAAGAAGAAAAATAAGATTATTATTGTAATGCTTGTCTCATGGGTTTCATGACCAAGGAATTTTATTTTTAGTAATGGCTCCCATTGTGAGCCCTTAGGATTGGTCATAAAATCAAATTGAGTTAATTTAACGTATGGAGGACCCTTCCTGGGCATGTTTCATATTTCTATGAGTCATTTAAATAATAAAAAGGCTTTCCGAGACCAATCTCAAGCATCTCCTGCAATTCAGACTTAATTGAAATTGTGAAGCTTCACCAAAGGACATGTCTGCTCACCCATAACTCAAGTTGGATTATTTGATGGGAAAACCATTATAAATGGGTAGCTCAACCTCCACTTGGAACTCATAATTCTGGTCAAGGAGAAGTATTCAACTAGAAGCGAGAGAATCACTCAGCAAGAAGCCTCATAAACAACAAAGACAAGGAAAGGAAGAATGTAGTATTTGGTACTATTTTTGGGTCTGTTTTGGGTGAAGTACACTCCACACATGTGAGAAAATGTTGCTACCTACTACATGAAGAGCGAGATATCATAGTAATATTATGAAGACAATTTTGGATGATAATAAGGTGATTCCCTATCCGAGTTGAAGGAGAAGAGTCCCACACATAAAGCGAAGGAAATCAAGGTGTTTATCTCCCTCACGTGCTACAACTAGGACTTCAGAAGTAGGATCGAGAAATGCAGAGCAGAATAATGGAATCAAAGTTCATAAAAGAGTCAAGAAAGTGAAGGAGGGAAGGAGGTTTGACCATCATTGACTAAAGAAAGAAATCAAACAAGAAGGCTTGTGGCTTGGTGTTGGATAGGTCATTGTTTTAAGGGTCTAGGTCTTGGTCTTGGTATTCGTCAATTGAAGTCTCTATAATGAGAAGAATTTGTTTGGGTTTTCCTCTCAAGTGAGAGAGGTTTTGGCCCTAGTTGATCAACTACATTATATGTCTATTTTCTCTTTATGTTTTATGCATTGGTAACTATTTGATTAATAAGAACACTATAATAACCTAAGAAAAAGAAGATCCTAATATAAGAAGTAAAAAACATTCACATGAAGTTATCTAACGAAGAGAAATCACCTAATTGTTATGCCCTATATTTATCAACATGGCTTCAAAGCTAAGGTGACAAAGTCAAGGAAGGAAATCTTATCAAGGGACACTAATGCATAAAATATCGAGAAAGACACCAAAGAAAATTGAAGGATATAAAAGTGAAGTCAATAGCTACAACGAAGTATCAAAACCTTAGATCGAAGAAGAAGTCTACACTAGAAAAATTCTTAGGATCCTCTAGTCATCATAAAAAGATCACAAAGACCCTCATCAAGTTGAAGAGATATACAAATCAAGGTAGCTTGAAGTCTATACATCCAAGAGAATCACTTCAAGGACAAATATCACATCATCATCTTGGATAAAGTCAAAACTGTAGAATCATTTCTGGGATCTGCACTCTATCATCACTGAAGGAAACCTCAAATTTTTTAAGTTGAAGTATCTTAAAGATTGTACATCCAAATAAATCTAGATCAAAGGGCGTTGTCATCATCCTCAAAAGGTTATAAAGGAATTTCCTTCTCATTTAATCAAGTTCCTTCCCATTAAAGGACATCATCAAGAATTCATCATTGATTTCCCTCTTTGTAGGGTAAAAGATCATTCTTGAAGATATGCATATTCATAAAGGAGAAGGTTTATAGCATATATATCATCATCAAGTTAAAGGAAGTAGCAAGTGGAAGAAGCATATTAACAAGTAAGTATATGTCTGTATTTGAATATGTCAAAATGTCTTTTTGCAAGGAAAGCAACAAATTGGCTGGGGCTTCAAACTATCTTGGATGGAAGAAAAGGATAGATCTAAATATCATTGAAAATGAGATCATGGATCATGTCAAAGGATCTATCTCCAAATCAACAAAATAATATTCTTAAGAACTTGAAAATCTTATGAAGGGGGAAGTGAGGGCTCAAAGGATTCTCATTGAATCTATCAAGGATCCTCTCATTCCATATGTATCAAAACCTGAAATTCAAAAGAAATATATGACAAACTAGTAGAGTTGTATTTTGTAATCACTATAGGGGAATTTATATCTCTAAGAAAAGAGCTCTACAAAATGAATATGTCAAAATAAGAAGGAATAGCCTCATACTTTATCAGGATATCTGAATCTAGGGATCAACTTCAAGATCTAGGAGAAGTCGTGTCTGATAGAGAAATGACTACAATAGTAATAAATGCGCTACTAGAGGAGTGCGGTAACTTTACTTCAAGTATTTATGGGAACAAAGAAGCTACACCATTACATGAACTGTGGTCACTATGCAAGATTTGAGAATCCACGCTACAGGGAAAATCTGATGTAGGATCAAGTGAGAAAATCAGGAATATGCTATAATGACAAAAAGAAAGGAAAATTTTGGAAAGTTTGGTCCTCTAAAAAAGAAGAAGAACATGGCTGAGATTCAATGCTATGGGTGTCAATAATATGGGCACTATAGGAGAGGTTTTCCTAAGCTTAAGAAGGACAATAACAAAAGAGGAAGAGAAGAATCCCATATCAGCGAGGAAGGATGAAGCTGAAAAGAAGAAGTCCAAGAAAGAGGAAGTAAAGGATCTCTAATATGATTGAGATAAGTCTTCCTCAACTAGTTCTTTTCTAGTTTATGTTTCCAATTTTTCATGTTGTAAAGTACAACTATCATTATAAGCATGATAGGATGCATCATGGCATCATAGAAGAATTAGAAGCAAGAGCTCATGGCATCATCATAGGGAAGCATGAAGATAGTTGAAATAGGTCTATGGAAGGATATAGCTCTTGGTAACCTAATTAAATGATCTTATGGGAAAAAGAAAAAGTGAAGTCATCTGGTACAAAGCTCATCATACATCAGTTAAGAAGAAATATTTTCTAGATGAGGATAATTAAGATTCTCTATAGGAATTTTCATTGGAAGGTTCAACAATCAAAATGGAGAAAGTGTTTCATCAAGAATTCCAGCTTGGAGGAATTCATGAAAGGATGGTATGATGCTAATAAGCGATTCAAGGGATTGAAGTTCTTTCAATAATGGAAGCCGGTGAAGGAAGATGACCTAAAGCAAAAATG
Source organism: Pinus albicaulis (assembly GCA_034641835.2). Lineage (NCBI taxonomy): Eukaryota > Viridiplantae > Streptophyta > Pinopsida > Pinales > Pinaceae > Pinus > Pinus albicaulis. Next base: position 367,278,792 of record CM076573.1, read on the forward strand.
AGGTATGTATTGTATTTGAAAATGAAGAGTCATGTCATATGGTTGCAGGTAACTTGGATGAATGCTCTACCCTGAGAGCATGATCAAATGAAATGATACCCTCCATTGAAAATATGTAGGAATACATGTGTCACACATTGTCAAGATGAAATCAACATAATATGTCCTCATATGAAATATGAGGTGGTTGAGAATAATTGAAGGAACTATGATCGGAAGTTCCTAGAAGGAAATATGTGAAGAAAGAAATGAAGAAGATCGTGAACCATGCAACTACAGAAAAGGTAATAAACATCCAAGAAATCTAAAATTTTACTATGATATTTCCAGGGATGATATGAAGACTTCGATGGAAGTATGAAAAAGAAGGAGACCCTTGAAAATGTATATCTTTGGGAGATGTGTCGATATATATGCAGGATGATAATGCAAACCGGAAGATGTTATGATGAAATACCATCACAAAGGTAATTTTGATTTAATGATTCATTTCCTATTTTTGAATGATCTATGGATGGGATTATGTAGGTATGCCTAGAGAAGAGTTGTGTATGTCTACCACCATTGATGAACATGTAGTAGGATGAAGGATCCTTAAGGAAACATGGCATGAAGAAGGAAACATGGAATTAAGGAAGGACAAATATGGACTTATGGATAACTTTCTGATGAAAGGAATGATGACATGGATCAAGGATGAAATTGATGGATGGTCTATACCCTATGAAGAAGTCCCAGTAAGTGTAGATTCCATGGCAAAGACGAAACTCATGACATCGAAGGAAGGAGTTCTACAAGCATCTAGCTATCCCATGATCTCTACTTGATGAGCTACTGGAAACAAGTCCCTGGTCATAAGGGAGCCTGTTCAAGTCCCTATTTAAGAGGGATATTGGGTACATTCTGTCATGGAATGAATTGGTCATCCCTGGTTAAGAGGGAGTGAAAATTGTGGTTCTCTATCTCATGTGTCATGTACTAGATAGAGACTAACAACCATAAGTATTAGTGAAGGCCACGAGGAGAGATATAGACACATCATTCTTGTTTTCACTTGATAATACAAAATGGAGGATTGGGTAAACATCTAATATCCAACACTCTTTGAGGATGAGTTAGTGCATCCAAGATAAGAGTAGTTGTAGAGGACCGATATTCTTTGAGGTCTAGGAATCCAAGATAAGAATAATCTTGGTGGAACACACCCTGAGAACCTAGGTGGGGTATGTTCAGAGAGAGACAATGATGAAGGTGTCTATACATCATTGGTCTTGCAAAAATTGTGCTATGATATTGTGGAGAGATAGAGTTGTTAGTAAAGGCCTTGCTATGTGACAATGATGGTTGATATGATGTGAGAACTGATGGGTTACCAATCCAAATCTTATGAGAATTATTCAGATTGAGAATGACCAAGTACCATTATGAATACCTCCCTAGTTAAGAGTGTTGAAAATTGTAACTAGGTTTAGTCTTCATAATGACATGTGTAATTGCGAATTTATGTATTTGATGTAATAAAAATAAAATTATTATTGTAATGTTTGTCTCATGGGTTTCAAGAGAAAGGAATTTTAATTTTAATAATGGCTCCCACTGTGAGCACTTAGGATTGGTCATAAAGTCAAATGGGGTTAATGTCATGTATGAAGGACCCTTCTTGGGCATGTTACATATTTGTATGAGTCATTGAAATAATAAAAATGATCTCTAAGGCAACACTCAAGCATCTCCCTCAAGTCGACCTTAAATGATATTGTGAAGCTTCACCAAAGGACATGTTAGCTCAACCTCCACTTGGAACTCATAATTTTGGTCAAGGAGAAGTCTTCAACTAGAAGTGTGAGAATCACTAAGAAAGAAGCCTCATAGCTAGTGAAGACAAGGAAAGGAAGAGTGAATACTTTGGTATTATTTTTGGGTATGTTTTGGGTGAACTACGCTCCACATGTGTGATAATATTGTAATATCCCAAATTAGGAACAGCTACACTATTGGGAATATCTCAAGATATTACCAATGTGGAGATCAACAATACATAAACATGAGCTGGAAAATAGTAGTGAATACATTAATACAAGAATGCCGGAAGATCCAAATAACCATTACATTGGATTATAGCAGCAACAATGTATAAAAGATCTTGAGGAAATTTTCTCTCAAGCTAGGCAATGCAGCCTCAATGAAACATATACATGATAAATGGAGAAATACTGCTACATAGGAAAAGTCATGGCTATGACTGCGCAGTCTATAAAGGAGGACTGTTGCAAAATAGTGTCAATACACAAATAATAAAATATACAGATCAAATAAAAGAGGGGGAGAAAGATCTAAACCCCTGGAAACAACAATAAACAATCCTTAAAAGGATTGGCTGAAATATACACAAAATGGAAAATCTGCAGAAATGCCAGAGTTCCTGGGCAGCAGCTGCAACTAAAAAAATAGAAATGGATGTAGATAGCTGATGATGCTGAAAATTATGGCTGAATCTCATCCAAAGGATATCTCAGGTGAAAGGCTGATCCAATCCCTGAAGATCTCACCCTCCAAAATAGTGGAGCAAGTCCCCACTGCAGTTTCACTCAGAAATAATGCAGTCTAGAGAAGGGACTGCGCTGTTGGTGAAGGGAAGTGCTTGGCCTGATGCCAATGATCTACAATATGCTCAGGAATCTCCCTCACTAACCTCCCAGAGGAATATAAGCTCCCTCCTCTAAAATATGAGCCAAGGAAATGGTGTTGTGGAGTCCCCACTGCAACACCCTGCAACACAAAGTTATCCTGATTCAGGAATAGCGCTGTGACTGAGGGAGGTGGCTTTGGCATTGATCCAAGAATTGTGGAGAATGAAGAAAAATCTCTCAAGATCCCTCTCAAGAAGGTGAAGAAATCATAAATAGGAATTCCCCTGGAAACTTTTCTAACTAGCAAAAGAATGCACAATGTCTGCATAGACAATGAAATCAATAATCCAATTCATGAATAACAATGGCTACCTTGACCTCATTTTAAACAAGTGAAATCTCTTTCTCAATTGGTCCCATTCATTAGGGTTTCCTCCACCAAATATCCTCTTCCTCATTCACACTGCGCTGTCTCATGAAGTGATCCACTCCTCCTATGGCAGCATTGTTGACTTGGTCAAACCTGACCTTGTCTTCATGCATTTGCCCCTTTTCACACTTGAGGGTGCAAAATGAAGCTACTCTGTTGATCCCTTTCACATTATGAGGGATTTTATTCATGTCTTCAATAAGAATGGGTTCCCTTACCCATTTATTAAGCTGCTAGGTGATAGAAACAAAAATTTAATATTCCATTTAGCTGAGAGCTAAAATGGGAATATTACAGTCCTCCCCTCCCAAATGTTGCCTTTCCTCAAGCAACTGCAAGGATAGAAATGAAGATTCTCCACCCAAGGCATAGAGTCTGAAATATGTTGAGTAACATCTTCCCCATGTGGATCCTCCATCCCCCAAGAAATCATCCATAAAAAATGAGTTACCTCCAAACATGGCAACTCCTGAAAATCATCTTCCACCATTGGCTCCTGCAATGTAGGTGGGCTGAAAATCTGATCTCGGTAGACAAAATAGCCTACCCCACGCTGTCCTCCTCTCCACTTAGGATAAGCGTAGATTATATGCTGATCTTGGACTGCAATAATGTTTCCCTCCAGTGGCAAGATGAATACTAGACCTCCAAGGATCTCTTCTCCAGCATTATGAAACATGCTGTCCCAAATCACCTCATATGTGATGAGTTGGAAGTCACCATCATATGGCATCCAATAAATCATATGGCTCACCTCAAATGGAAGAAATTTTTTTGCTGTAGTGGCCACATATGCTCTCATGCTCCCATTAGAACATGCAATGCAAATAATGTGGGAGATCTCTCCCCCAAGGGACACATTCAACCAATGTGTCATTCCCCCAATCATGCTATCAATAAATATAAATACAAAAAAAAAATAATGAACCATAATGAGAGCCATGCTTATTGTCATGTGTGGCAAGGGAGAAGGACAATGGTCCCTCAATTGTAACCAATGTAGTTTGACCCTGAACTGTAAAAGAGTGTGACAAAAAGTGTGGCCTCTCAACCACTTGCTTACTGTCCCACTCTCCTCAAATGTATGGAGAAATTGAATGATGTATGTTGTAAGGTGAGCATGTCCTCCAAAATACATGTCCTCCCGAAGTCCTCCTAGGGAGTGGTCACCAATAGTACTCATGGCCTCAAGTAGACCATGGGGTCTAGAAAAAAGAATGCTCCTCCTTGGAGCAACATCCTGTACATATATGGTTAAGGGATGAATATACAAATCATCATGCAAATAAAAAATACCCTTACCATAAGTTCTTCTTTTGCAAATGGAGTGGCTAAAAAATGAGCCTCCTCTCATCCTCAAAGAGAAAAGAGGTGGCTGTGCTAAATCCTCCAAAGAGTTATGTATCTCCTCCATCTGCACATGATCTATGCATCTCCTCATATGCTGATCTGTCAATATCATGCAAGAAATATGATCCTAGGAGTACTCCACCAACAACCCGGAGCTCCAACATGGATCTGTCCTCCATAGTGACATCGTTGTTGATTCCTCATGAAGGACATCTGTCATATGGTCATCTCCTTCTTTGACATCTCCCATGCCAAAGATGCAAGTTGGAAGGCTTCTATCCTTCCCCTGCTGCTTCTGCCACAACGCAGAATCTGAAATGAGAGGGTGAAAATTATGTTGAGAGAATTGCTCTCTCCTCCTTGAGTCTACCCAAGACTCTCAGCGCTGTGAAATTATCTCCCAAGGTTTCTACTCCTCTGAAAACACTGAGTGCTGCCTCAATTGGTGAAGCATCCATCCTCCTCTACTGATCCAGTGGTCTCCCCGGAAAAATGTCTCCATGCAGTGAGACATCATCATCAATAGGTGACTGTAGATATGAATGAACAAATCTATCCATGCTTCCGCTGCGCAATCCAATCACCTTCTTAGGTGCATCAACATCTAGAAATGAATAGGGATGTGTACTCCTCATCTCATGATGCTGGGTCTCCTCCCTACCTTCTCCTTATGTCTCCATGGTTCTACACCTCCTCAACAATGGCACATGAATTGTGCCTTGATCTCCATATATGGGATCCTAGGGACTTCCTTGCAAAGATGCAAAAATACCTCTACCTGGAGCAAGAGCTCCTCCTTCCTCTGCATGAGACACTAGATAATCTCTAGATGGCACATCGTTGTTGCCCTCAACTCCCTCAACATAGATGGGCAACCTCCCAATAATGTTGATGCAAATATGGAATCTCTCCCAAGGTGGAAGTAATTCCTGATCATCAAAGGTCAAGGAGTATCCCCTTTGCACCATGATAGTGCCATCTCCTACTCCTGCAACATCATACCATAAATGAGAGAAAATTTTCCCTTGCTCTCCAAAGAATGACCCCAGCAACAAATTTTTTTGCTGCTCCATGATTCCAGCATCCTGCCACACCTCTCCATTCTTATACCCTTGGAAGGAATGTATGCCAAGTGATGGCAAAAATCCTTCAAGAGTAACTAGCGCAGCCAAGCCTCCTACTGCCCGGTATCATAAATCTGCAAGTAGCTCACCCGCTCCTTGCTCACCATCCACATCCACTCAACCAATTGTGGATGCCTTCTTCCACCCTTCATATTAGTACTCTTCCCATGAGGGCTACCATCATCCCAGATCAGTTTCCTGCATTTCATGGGACCTTGAAATGCAATCTTCCCGAGGATCAATTTGACCTACGAGAATCCAAATAGGTGGTAGGAAAAAACCTCCCATCATGATGTGCATGGCTCAAGAAATGTCCAACACAGTCATGAGAGATGTTATCCATCCGAAGATGTCCTCCATCTTCTATTTGTTCCGGTGAGAAGGGAAGAAACTCCTCAAACTGTTGAAGAATCTTGCACTCCATGATGTGTGGGAGTGCACCTCCATTGAAATCTCTCCTTGAGATATCCTCCTCATGCATGGTCCTCCAAAACCAAAGAGGCCTTGGATCTGCTGCTAGTAGAAGTCTCTCTTTGAGCTGTGGCATGCTCATTGAGAGAGTGTCATCTAGAGAGGAGAAATATTTTCTTATCTCCAGATGTATACTCCTTCTTTCTGCTCCTCTCATGGCTTCCTGAGTGAAGCTGTCCTTTGAGTGCTCACATGAGGATTGTCTCCTCTTTCCTCCATCACTGCTTTTGTATAACGAAGTGCTATTCTGCTACTCTAAGTCAATTGCATGCAATGATGTAGACCCATCCAAAGTGTGTGCTGAAATGACAAGAGATGGATTTTTAATCATACCTTGGTGAAATGTGGAAGCTCCTTGTAGGGCTGCAAGAGTTTCCTCCTCATAAGTGTTGGCCTCCCAAACTGTTGAAGACGAAGGTTGCTCCTCCATGGTCTCAACAGCGCTGGTACATGCCCCATTAGCTAGTGGTGAGGGCTCCTCCCTCCTTTTTCCAAACCTTCTGATAAATATTTGAGAAAACTCAACAAGAGTAGAAACCCTTGTATGGCTTAGATGGCTGATCCGCCAATTCTCTGCTTCACCTCCAAGGTGCAGTGTTGCAAATTCTACATCCTCTCTATCGACTACAGGGTCTTCACCCAAACCTCTACTGCACATGTGAGTGATCTATCAAATGTGGACAATAGAAATCTATTGCCTCTCATCATCCCAAAGCTGTGGGGTCTTCTTTCTTCTTTCTGTTGAATAAATTGTGGAAAAGCTAGAGTCTCCTGGAAGGCTATAGTTTTTTCTCGGTATTGAGCAAGGTAATCACTTATAATTTTTAATTCCAAGTGTTCTTCATGCTTCTAGTCTTCTTCTTTGTGAGAATAGGAAGTGCATGGTCCTTCCTCTTCCCTTTCTTCAATCTTCTTGACCTTCTTGGAGAGTTCTCCTCTGGATATGAAAATGGATGAGAGTAAACTCATCCTCTTCATCATCTTGATCTTCTTTGGCTGAGACTCATAGGTTGAGCCATAGATCATGCTTTGATACCACTGTAATATCCCAAATTAGGAACAACTACACTATTGGGAATATCTCAAGATATTACCAATGTGGAGATCAGCAATACATAAACATGAGCTGGAAAATAGCAGTGAATACATTAATACAAGAATTCCGGAAGATACACATAACCATTACATTGGATTATAGCAGCAACAATGTATACAAAATCTTGAGGAAATTTTCTCTCAAGCTAGGCAATGCAGCCTCAATGAAACATATACATGATAAATGGAGAAATACTGCTACATAAGAAAAGTCATGGCTATGACTGCGTAGTGTATAAAGGAGAACTAATGAAAAATAGTTTCAATACAAAAATATGACAATATACAGCTCAAATAAAAGAGGGGGAGCAATATCTCAACCCCTAGAAACAACAATACACAATCCTTAAAAGGATTGGTTGAAATATACACAAAATGGAAAATCTGCAGAAATGTTGGAGTTGCTGGGCAGCTGCTGCAACTCAGAAAATAGAAATGGATGTAGATAGCTGATGATGCTGCAAATGATGGCTGAATCTCATCCAAAGGATCTCTCAGGTGAAAGTCTGATCCAATCCCTGAATATCTCACCCTCCAAAATAGTGGAGCAAGTCCCCACTGCAGTTGCACTAAGAAATAATGCAGTCTAGAGAAGGGACTGCGCTGTTGGTGAAGGGAAGTGCTTGGCCTGATGCCAATGATCTGAAATACGCTCAGGAATATCCCTCACTAACCTCTTAGAGGAATAGAAGCTCCCTCCTTTGAAAGATGAGCCGAGGAAATGGTGTTGTGGAGTCCCCACTGCAACACCCAGCAACACAAAGTTATCTTGCTTCAGGAATAACGCTGTGACTGAAGGAGGTGGCTTTGGCCTTGAGCCAAGAATTGTGGAGAATGAAGAAAACTCTTCAAGAGCCTCTCAAGAAGGTGAATAAATCCTAAACAGGAATTCCCCCAACAAATTTTCTAACCAGCAAAAGAATGCACAATGTCTGCATAGACAATGAAATCAATAATCCAATTCATGAATAACAATGGCTGCCTTGCCCTCCTTTTAAACAAATGAAATCTCTTTCTCCATGGGTCCCATTCATTAGGGTTTCCTCCACCAAATATCCTCTTCCTCATTCACACTGCATTGTCTCATGAAGTGATCCACTCCTCTTATGGCAGCGCTGTTGACTTGGTCAAACCTGACCTTGACTTCATGCATTTGCCCCTTTTCACACTTGAGGGTGCAAAATGAAGCTACTCTGATGATCCCTTTCAAATTATGAGGGATTTTATTCATGTCTTCAATAAGAATGGGTTCCCTTACCCATTTATTAAGCTGCTAGGTGATAAAAACAAAACTTTAATATTCCATTTAGCTATGAGCTAAAATGGGAATATTACAAATATGTTGTTTCCTATTGCAGGAAGAGCGAGATATCACAATCATATTGCGAATAAATTTTTGGAGGAGAACAAGGTGATTCCCTATCTGAGTTAAAGGAGAAGTGTCCTCCATATAAAGTGAAGGGAAACAAGGTGTTTATATCCCTCATATGCTACAACTAGGAATTCAGAAGTAGGGTCAAGAATTGCATAGCAGAATCAAGGAATTCAAGTTCATAAAAGAGTTGAGAAAGTGAAGGAGGGAAGGAGGTTTGACCATCATTGACTAAAGAAAGAAATAAAAAAATAAGGCTTGTGGCTTGGTGTTGGAGATGTTGTTGTGTCAAGGGCCTAGGTCTTGGTCTTGGTATTCATCAATTGAAGTCTCTACAAGAAGGATAATTTGTTCAAGTTTTCCTCTCAAGTGGGATAGGTTTTGGCCTTGGCTTATTGCCTACATTCCATGTCTCTTGTCTCTTTATGGTTTATGCATTGGTAACTGTTTGATGAACAAGAACACTATAATAACCTAAGTAAAAAAAGATCCTAATCTAAGAAGTAAAAATAATTCACAAGAAGTTATCTAATGAAGTGAAATCACCTAATTAATATGCCCTATATTTATCAACACTCAGTTATGAAACTTGCAACCATTGCAGGAGGACTAATGTGTAGGGTGTACTGGGGCCAAAAACATAGTTTTTGAGATGATTTACCTAGAATCTCAGAATTTTTGGAGAGGTAATGCTTAAGGATTTGCAAAGGGATAATTGCTTGGTGTTAAAGATGTTGATTCAATTTTCAGGCCATTTGGTTGGATGCAAAAAAATGACTTGTAACACTCCTCCAACAAAATCTCTACATTTATTAATATAATTGGCATCTCCAGTTGGATTTTGTTGATTTGAATAAGTGTGATTTACTAGATTAGGGTCTTTTACATGAAAGATTTGATTTAATGTGTTATCAAGGAATGATTAAGGTTATGCTTCTTTGATGATTGTATGGGTAATTTAGTGAAGCAACATTGCTGGAGCTAGATCTAGTGAGGATCATTGGATATGTTGGAAAACCATAAAGAATTAGGTATATTTATCCTTCCATCTCTCATTTCGTCATTATATAGCATGATTAGACCTAGGTAAAAGAAGTATGTTGTTTATCCTCTCTATTTGTGATTGGATGAGACTCAACCAATGAGGGTGTTCTCTTATTTGTTGGTGAATTTCTTTAAAACACTTACTGCTTTGATAGTTCATTAACCATGTCAAATTTCCTTTTGATTGTCTTATATAAAGTTAGCATGAGCTTTCAATATTGGGACTTTTTTTTGTTGAGAAAAAAATGAGGAGAAGTGTGATTTACAATAAAATTCGGGTGATTAGTTCAATTATAATATTATGCTAACTATTGTAAAGTCCTTGGAACATTTTTTCTTTGTCAAGATGTATTCTACTATGTCATTGAACATTACAAGCTATAAATTCTTGATAGAGTTTGCGCTCATCTTGAGGTGCTCAAGGTTGCATTATAAAATCCAACGATGTAACTTAAAGCACCTTGAGATGTGTGAAAATATTTTTAGGAACTTAAGGTTTGCAATTGAGCACAACTAGTCTCACTACTAAAAGGAATTGTATGCTTTAATGTGTTCCAAGAATACCAAGTCGAAACTCATGGCAAGGAAAATGTCCAAATGAAGATAACCAATTTTTCTATTTTTGTGATGTATGAACTAAACATTAGTATGTTTTGACATCTGGTGTATCGAGATCATAACTATTGGTGTATTTGTACAACAATGGTTAGAAAAAATATCTAATTTATGGGTTAAAAATAGTCTAACAAGGAAATTTAAGGATTTGTTATTAAAACCCTAGGATGATCACACATTCATATGTTTACTTATAGATATACCAAAATCACAATTAGGAAAAAAAGAAACACAAGACCATATTACATGTGATAAAGTCCAAATAATACCCAAGAATAACTTTTTATTATATCACTTTTGAGGAGGTTCGGTTGAATAGTGTTTATGGGGACCTCCTCATTGGAAGGGGGGGGGGGGGGGTGGTTCTTGGCAATCCTATCTACAACAATAGTATCCCTCTCTCCAAAGGGAAAGCAACCCAAAGAAGAAATAAAAGAAAAATGTTGAGCTTCTAAGTGGAGAGGACTCAAATGGCTTAGGACCATATGTTTGTGATGAAAATGGTTCATGGTGAAATGATGATAAAATTTCTCCTATTTATACTAAAATTCTAGCTAGGTTTGACGAGGTAAAATATTATAAATATTTGTTAGAACAAATCAAGATCTAACTAATTTGGTATTTTATATTTATTTGTGAGAGGGAAATGTCAAAACTGATGGCGAATGACCTTTATTTGGGTAACTAACTAAAAATTAATGATTTATTGAGTTCATTAGTGAAAACAATCCATAAATAAAATATTTATTAGATTACATCCATTTGATTGGGTAAAATAGCTAGACATAATTAATAAATAAGCGGTTTATTGAATTATTTCTAGTTGAGAGGGTAAAACAGTTTGGAAATAATTCATAAATGGTTTAATAAATTATTTCCATGAGAATGTTTAATAATTAATTAATAAATAAATATTTTATTAGATTATTTCTATGAAAATGAATAATGTGAGTGAAAATAATTAAATTATTTTCACATAAGAGTAAAATTATGAGAATGACATAAAATTAATGAATTTATGGGCTATTCTCATGTAAAGGTTAAATGGAAATAACTTAGGAAAAGTGGTTCCTTAGGGTCTTTTGTTAGGTGATAGTGGGTTTTAATGTGTAAAACCCATACTAACATTGCATATTTCACTTCACCTAATGGTTTTGGTTATGATCTTATAATGTCTAATTATCACTTCGATATATGAATATTTGATGTTGTAACATGGTTTTAACTTAATGATATTTTGGTCCCCACATTAGGTGAGAATTCTCTATGAGCCATAAAATGACGCAAGAGAGGACAAGTGGCCAAAGCCACTTGTGACTAGAAGGAAAAGTTGATGATGGTAAGAGGTTTGAGGTCTCATCGAACTTCATATATTCATGTGGTACGTAATCTACAATGGAGGTAAGTTATGTCCCTTTCCAGCAAGAAGAATCCTAATAATCAATATTTGTGATAGCACCATCATGGGGGGTGATGCTTTGGATACAATAGAGTAATACCGCCACTGTTTTAATCATAATGATACCAAGACAAGTGGGGATATAACCATCGCTACTAGGATTTTCTTATTCATGAGGCATGGTATGTCCAAGTGGCATTGGGCTCAATGTAATTAACCTCTCCAATTTCTTTGGTTTGTTTCACTGGCTATTCATATTTGGATAGGGCATAATCAGTTTGAAATGGAAGCTTATATGTAGTGTTGGGGGGCTCCTATGTCACTGCTACATTGGATAATTTCTGGTTATATATTGTGGTTTCTCTATGGAAGTGTGTAAACCCAATTATTTTTTAGAAGTATGAATTTGGTTGGGAATATTTTTCTTCTTAGGGAACCAAACTAGTATTCTCTCCAAGGAAGCGAAGTGAGAGTATTTTATTTTCAAAAGTAACCTTCATATTGATGGTGGTTTACTACCCAAACTATCTTGAGTTCTAACTTGTCTATCCTATTTTCTCTCCTATGCATCATGTATGAGCTAGATGTATGTTTAATAACACTATAACAAGCAAGGTGGCGAGATCAAATATGGGCCGTTCGATTCAACCATCAACAACCAGATTAAACATGAAATCTCATTGCGTAGGACAGCTGGTGTCCCGCAGTGGCTTCTCTGTTGCGCCGCATTATGTTTTGGGTTGTAAGCGGGTCTTTGGATACTAATGATACCATACACTTTTCGATGTGTCCTCCTTATCGCCTCTGGCCCGCAAAACTTTTGGTGTTAAATGTTGTTTTAAAATTTTGCGAAATAGAACGTCGCCCATCGATCTCTTGCTTCGATCGGGATTTGTGGAAAACGGCGATGGGGAAGCTGCACGGATGAGGGAGTGCATGAAATGCAAGGCTATTGGATTAGAATGTTTGACGACTGGGATTTCATCGGAGAATGTTTGGGACTCGGTGGATAGACAAGAAATGGGTGATGCGTATTAGATCCCGGCCATCGGGACTGCATGTAGATCAACGCACCCGGGGATCAAATCTACGGCACAAGTGACGAGGATTTATGAGCGGAGACCCGATTCTCCATGGTCATTGATTCTGTAGTAGACGATGGTCCATGTTCATTCAACCCAAAACGTTGGGAAATTTAAAAACAAAGGAAGAGGGTTCGCAATGGGTCGCTTTATTAAATGGTTTGGGATAAGCGCTTTCTGGGGCGGTCTGGTGGGAACGAGAGGGACCAGTTTAGAGGAAGGTGCTTATCGCATTAAATTCTGGAAAGAATGGGATGATTTTTCCTTTGTAATATTCCTAATTAGTGACAGCTAATTGGAATATTCAATATTGTACAGTTTTGCCGTCTATAGTTTATTAATAAATAAAAAGTGAGTGAAGAGGGTCTAACTCACTTAAGTGGAATAAAAAACCCTCCTAGTAGCACAACGTTGTGACTTAAAGTGGAGCCAAGGGGGGGGCAAGCACCACGTAGAGAGGGGGCCCACATATGCTCTAGAAGCTACTGCGCAAATGAGGATGAGCACGTGGCAAGAGAGAGAGGCTACGTTGAAGAGATGGGCCTTAGGGTTGGAGGAAGGCCAACGTTATAAAAGAGGGAGGAGCCTTCTCATTTGATTCATTCTGTTGTTGATGATATTAAGTTGGTCGTTTCGACTTGTTGAGCATGCTCGCTGTTTAGCCTGTCTGCAGCATTGTTTAGTGCATTGAGTGTCTCTGGTCGAAGATCTCGCCCTTAGCCCCGGGGGACTTCGAGTGCCTGCTCGGGCAAGGTTATTCCTTCAACATTTTTCAGGAGGTTTTGGTGTTTGGGTTTGTTGCGGAGCCGTGCATTCATAAAGACTGCGCAGTCACTGAGAGGGAGGACACAGTTCATCTAGGAGGTGTTCCGAAGCAGGGTTTTTGCAGGAGATTTGAGCCGAGATTTTGAGCAGAGGATCAGCCTTTGCCTTTGGGAGGATTTTGGTGGAGTTTGAGGCAGTATTTCAATCATTCTCATTTAGCCTCTGCACAGAGCCTTGGAGGCCAACGTAATTCCCCAAGGGGGTGTTTTTCGGAGGTCGGCCATTTCTGATATGGTTTCTGGGTTTTGTCGGGATCGGTGAGTAGAGGTGGATTCCAGATTTTCAGCTCATTCCGGCAAGGGGAGCAGCCCCTAGTTATCAGTTCATTTCAATGGTAGCAGCTAAACGGCAGTTTTCCAACAGCTGGGACGCAGTTCAGAGAGCAGCCATTTTTGGTGTATTCTGAGAGTATTTCTTCACTTGCCTTGAGCAAGTTTAGGTGCCATCACTCTGATCACCTATTGTACTTCATTATATTTCTCAGTTTAATAAAATGGCTTAGCATTTCCTCTCTATATTTCTGAATGAGTTGCCGTACATTCTTTCTATGTTATTATATGTCTGCTGCACTATTATTTTTATATATATTTGAGCATTCTAGTTTTATACCACTTGGTGTGTTTATTTTATACTCTTAGACAGAGTCTGGAAAGGGCCAGGTAGCCTCCAGATTTCATCCTCTTTTTAGAGGTGACATATCTGGTAAACGCCCTCCCAGTCCATCTCTGGTTGGAGTTTGCCGTGTTTTAGAGATATCCCCAAAACGGGATATTACAGTGGTATCAGAGCATAGTTCTGGCTCAGCCTGTGGAGCTAGTTGTCTATGACACCGGGAAAGAGGCCATATATTTGTTATAGAGGTAGGAAGTACAGAGACCGTGAGCGTAGGTTGGAGAACACCTATGGAGAGGGAGATTGTGTTAGGGTGGTGGACACAGAGCAGGAGGAGCCTGTGACAGACGCAGAGTAGGAGGAGCCTGTGTTAGATTCAGAGCAGAGAGAGCCAATGGCAGATGACACTGAGGCCAAACAATTTGGGGAGGCACTCCTCAAATCGGTGCAGGATTTAGCGAGGCAGATTGAGGTGATGGGTCAGAGGTTCACCGCTGTAGAGGCTAGACAGCGTGAGACCCCACGGGTATTCCAGGTAGGTGAGGGATCAGGTACACCCCACCATTTGCCAAAGCATGGTGCTGCTCAGCGTGATACTACTCAGCCGATGGCTTCACATGCACCTACACGCTCTACCATGCCCACTTTCTTGGCAGCAGACACAGGGGCAGGAGCCCAACAGGAGGCAGAGCCTGTACACATGGGCGAGTATTTTGCAGAGTATCAAGCATATGGGCAGGAGTTCAGGGATGCTCTCTCATTTCGAGATTTTGTTCAGCTCCAACGGGACAGTAGACCCCGCGACCATCATAGAGGGCACTGACATTATCATGATGGAGATAGCCACCACACATCTAGCAGATTCCATTTGCCTACGTTTGATGGGTCATCAAACAGTTCGGCAAAGTCTTGGGTGGAGAAGCTGGACATCTATTTCCAGCTTAACCAGATGTCAGAGACGGAGGCCATCAAGGTGGCGACATTACATTTGGATGGTGAGGCCCAGGACTGGTGGTTCCATGGGATGGTCACACTCGGACACTCTACAGTGACGACGTATGCCGAGTTTACCAGGAGATTGATGGAGCGATTTGACCGGAGGGATTCGGAATAGCACTTTGTTGAGCTGACGAGGCTCAAGCAGACTGGGAGGCCCGAGACATACATTGCAGATTTCTTGAGGGTTTCAGTGATGGTGCCAGATCTATCCACAACATGGATGATCTATATGTTTGTGGAGGGGTTAGCAGAGCCACTTCGGGGTTTAGTGAGATCTACTAGACCAGCTACACTCCAGGATGCGGGATTTACAGGATGCATTGCCTAGGACTCGTACACCTTACCCCCAGAGACAGGGTTTCCAGTCCAAGGGGAAAGATGTGAGGGTTCCACCTCCAAAGGGGAATCCAGGACGGGCACAGATAGATGATGATGCCAGGAGGGAGCTGAGGAAGAAGCGGCTGTGCTTCACTTGTCAGGAGCTGTGGGCACCAGGGCATAGGTGTGCTTCTGGCAAAGCGCACTTCATTGAGGTCTTCTCCGATGATAGCAGGGAAGAGGATGAGGAGGATGATGAGGAGGTAGGAGATAGTCAGATGGCCCAGGATCAGTTGCCACCTCCACCTCCAGGGACAAGAGGTGCAACTTTTGCACCCACAGGAGGGACTCTTGCAGCCTTGCGAGGAGTTCCCAAGTATTTGACGTTGCGCGTACGAGGGACAGTACGTGGCCAGCGAGTGTCAGTTTTGGTTGACAGTGGGGCAACCCACAACTTCATTGATGCACAGATGGTCGAGCGGAGAGGTATACCGACCGAGAGCTTTGACGGATTTTTCAGTTTTGGTGCCAGGAACCCAGACGATGCAATGTGCCTGGTATTTTCCAGAGTTGGCAGCGACGATGGGTACCTACACCGTGACCAATCACTTTTTCATGGTCAACATACCAGATACCAATGTGGTATTGGGTGTCAAGTGGTTGATTACTCTGGGGAAGGTCACCATGGATTGGGAGGCCTTAGAGATGGAGTGGGATGACAAGAAGACCAGGAAGCATGAGAAGATCCGCGGGATGCACACTTACCCACCTCAGACAGTTTCGGCACACCAGATGGAGGCAGACTTCCGGAAGGGAGACATAGAGTGGGCGGTTGAGTTGCAGGCATCAGAGGCAGGGACCAAAAGTCGGGCAGTTCATCCTGACATACAGGCCATCCTTGACAAGTATGATGCAGTGTTTGGGGATATACCACCAGGTCGGCCACCGGACCGAGGGTTTGAGCACACTATTGAGTTTGAGCATGGCATTCAGGCAATGATTACTACCCCCTATAGGCATCCCAAAGCCTATCGGGATGAGATTGAGCGGGCCATCCAGGAGTTGCTGGCTCTTGGGCACATCAGACCGAGCACGAGTCCGTTTGCTTCTTCCGTGGTGTTGGTGAAGAAGAAAGACAGCACCTTGAGGATGTGCATTGACTATAGGGCTCTGAACAAGAAGACCCTGAAGAACAGGTATCCTATACCCAGGATTGATGAGTTGATGGATGAGTTGAGAGGAGCCAAATTCTTCTCGAAGATTGATTTGAGATCAGGGTACCATCAGATTCATGTGAGGGAACAGGACATTCCCAAGACCGCCTTCAGGTGTCATTATGGGCACTTTGAGTTTTTGGTTATGCCTTTTGGGCTAACCAATGCACCAGCTACTTTTCAGTCTTGCATGAACCATATCTTCCGAAGTCATCTGAGGAAGTTTGTATTGGTCTTCTTCGATGACATACTCATATATAGCAGGACTTGGGAGGAGCATCTCCAGCATATAGAGGCAGTACTACATATCTTGGAAGAGCAATAGTTCTATGCTAAGCTCTCCAAGTGTGAGTTTGGGATGACGGAGATGTTGTATTTGGGTCACATTATTGGAGTGGACGGAGTGAGAGTCCATGAGGAGAAGATCAGGGCCATCAGAGATTGGCCGGAGCTGAGGAACGTGATGGAACTTTGAGGATTCATTGGCATATGCACTTATTACAGGAAGTTCGTCAAGAGTTTCTCATAGCTTGTTGCACCCCTTACATATTTGACGAAGAAGGGGGCATTCAATTGGTCGGATACAGCACAACGAGCCTTTGACAGGCTCAAGGAGGTGATGAGTAGCTGCCCAGTGCTTGCGTTGCCAGATTTTACGCAGCCATTTGTTTTGGAGTGTGATGCGTCGGGAGAGGGGATCGGCGCAGTATTGATGCAGGGAGGACACCCTATAGCCTTTGAGAGCCGGAAGCTCCTTCCACACGAGAGGTTGTATTCTATATATGACAAGGAGATGTTGGCCATTATGCATGCATTGGCCAAATTCCGGCAGTATTTAGTGGGTAACAGGTTTAGGGTGAGGACTGATCACAACAGCCTCAGGTTCTTTTTGGAGCAGAAGCAGCTACAGGAGAGGCAGCAGAAGTGGATCAGTAAGATCCAAGCATATGACTTTGACATTGAGTATGTCAAGGGTAAGAATAACGTGGTAGCAGATGCCCTTTCACATAGACCAGCCACGTTATCTCTTATGAGCTTGGATACAGATTGGAGGGCTCGACTTTTAGTGGAGTACTCCAAGGACAGATTTGCATGTGAGGTTCTGGATGGACAGGTGGCGGATGACAGGTACAGGGTGGTCGATGAGATCATCTACTATAGGGACAGGATCTTCTTGACTGAGGGATCTCAGCTCAAGAAGAAGATACTTCAGGCATCACATGATTCACCATTGGCCGGCCATCAGGGGTTTACCAAAACCTACAGGGCCATTAGAGAGAGGTTCTCATGGAAGGGCCTCAAGGAGGACGTACTCCAGCACATCAGGGAGTGCAATGTTTGCCAGAGGAACAAGGGGGAGATGAGCCATCCCGCAGGATTATTGCAGCCTCTTCCCATTCCGGAGGGGAAATGGGAGAGTATCTCGATGGACTTCATCACAGGGTTGCCCATGGTGCAGGGCAAGGATTGTATCTTTGTCGTCGTTGATCGGTTGACAAAGTATGCGCACTTTTTCGCCATATCCGCGCATTACACAGCAGCACAGGTGGCCGAGTTGTTCTTCAAAGAGGTTTTCAGGCTACATGGTCTTCCTAAGACCATCATCAGTGACAGGGACAGTCACTTCATGGGCGGATTTTGGCAGGAGCTTTTCCGGCTAGTGGGGACGGAGTTGACACCAAGTACTAGTTATCACCCACAGACGGATGGACAGATGGAGATAGTTAACAAGTGGTTGGAGGGCTACTTGCGTAACTACGTCAGTGAGCAGCAGCGAGCATGGCTGAAGTGGTTGCATCTGGGGGAGTATTGCTATAACACGACACATCACATGTCCATTGGTATGTCACCATTTTATGCTTTGTATGGGTATCATTCCTTATCTTTTGCTGATGTGATGTTCGGTGCTAGCAAGGCTCCTAGAGCCAAGATTTGGATCCAAGAGAGTCAGGACATTCTCCGAGCTCTCAAGGATAATATGGCTACAACACAAAACCAACAGAAGCTGTATGCTGACAGAGGTCGGGTGGAGAGACAGTTTGAGGTAGGGGACTTGGTCTACCTACGATTACAGCCATACCGACAGTCGTCGCTGAAGCAGAAGGGAGCTGAGAAGCTCAAGCCTCACTTTTACGGGCCATATAGGGTGATACGCAGGATTGGGCAGGTTGCGTATGAGTTGGAGCTGCCCCAAGGCAGCAAGATCCACAACGTTTTTCATGTATCATGCCTGAAGAAGGCGCTGGGGCAGCAGGTGACAGTGACAGAGGAGCTACCACCCATGGATGATGAGGGGCATTTGGTGTTGCAGCCAGAGGCTATTATTGATACCAGGGAGAGGCAGCTACGGAGCAGGACAGTCCGGGAATTCTTGGTGAGGTGGAAGAATTTGCCGAATGAGGATGCCACTTGGGAGAGTGAGAAGATTTTGCAGCATCCATCACTTCAGTTGCTTGAGGACAAGCAACATTTTGCCGGGGGAGACTGTAATATTCCTAATTAGTGACAGCTAATTGGAATATTCGATTTTGTTCAGTTTTGCGGTCTATAGTTTATTAATAAATAAAAAGTGAGTGAAGAGGGTCTAACTCACTTAAGTGGAATAAAACACCCTCCCTAGTAGCACAACGTTGTGACTTAAAGGGGAGCCAAGGTGGGGGGGTGGTAAATTTGCTGAATAATAAAGATTTATCCACTAAGATTATCCTGGTCACACACTAATTCGAATTCATGCATAACACATAACCTCTTCTACAATTGATCATCAATATGCGGAAATAGAAACAGTTGCATGCGCACATAAACACAATATGTAATGGGGAAAGCTTGGGTGATGCAGTGTGCATAGCCTCGTGACTCCCATATAATTCTTCAATAAAAACACATATCAAACATGTTGCTCAGCTTTTGCCCAATTCAAAAACACCAATCTCTGGAATTTTCAAAACTTTCATCACAACCATTTCATAAACATCAAATTGTCAAAAAACTCACTATTCAAATGTTTCATTAAACCATACCAATGCCTTAATTCCCTCATTCATTTCATCACTAACATTCTCATGTGTTTATACACCATCACAATTTACTTCCTGCATATACTGGATTCAATCAAAAGTCAAATGCGCCCTTGAGTTTTCTTAACAACTTAACAAAGTTATTCAAACCCCAATTTGGAAGTCAATCAACCAAATGCGCCCTTCATTTTGCCACAGTCTTCATAATTCAATACCATTATCATAATGGAACTCCATTAACCCAATGCATTACAATTTCTCATGTTTCATGTTTACAAATTTCATTGCAATTTAACAACATTCTTTGGACTTAAAATTGCAATCTATATAAGCGCCTTACTCCAAGCTCAGGACCACACAATCCAAACAAATGAATCCAATTTTCATACCTTTATATCTGCGTTTTTGACCGGGAATGAACTCCATTCCTCAACACAATTTAGCCTCTTTTCTTGTATGGAGATTCACAAAGCAAAATTGATTTATGCAATCGATCTTTCACAGAGTCTGCTACTCTGCCAGTGCTTATAATCATAAACAACAATCTGCTCATGTGATTTAACTTACCTCCACGGTGGTCAATCTGGCCCACGCAACTCGGCATCCATTTTCCAACATTCCACTTGCAACTTCTTTACAAGTACTCCGACAGCTGCGTCTTCCACCTTCTGTCCACGCTGTCAATTCCGCCTCTTCTCAATTTCAATACCTTTCTGTAAATTGACTTCCTATTGTTTCTTCTGCGCCCATCGATTCATTAGTTAATCGATTCAAAACTCGAAGCCCAACCCGTACTCCGAATAAAAATAAACTCATCTTCCTGTCATATACATGATTTCATCATCTAGAATTACCACTACCATATTGAATTCTGCCACTGCTTCCTGAATAATTTGGTTATGCAAACTCCGTCCGCCGCACCGCTGCTTTTTCCCGACACCTTTAATTATAAACTCGTCCTCTGCACCAGCGTTTTTCCTCCACGCTTTTGTTGCCACTGAATTGTAATTAAATCTGTACTTTGTTTAAGACTTTCAACCAGCTGCAAACAATTATAATCCCATCGATTTCTGCAATTAACAATTACAATATACATCCAAATTCCTCCATAGATGAGATCGATTTAAAATTGCTACTGTTCTACCTTACCGCGCAGTCATATAGAAGTTTGATTTTTGCATATAAAAGTACTCTGTTCATAAACAGTTTAACACTTTTCCATTCAGTTAAACAATGGTCTCAACACACCAACGGATAGCAATTTCTGCTATCGATCACTCAGAAATATACAAGTCTGACATAACAAAGTTTAGCGCACAGGATTTCTCACTAAACTGTGAACTTAAAATGAATTAGAATACCCCCTTACGCAGAGGTTTTATGCTTTTTACACTCATTAAGTATGCATAACAGGTTTCATAATTACTGGCGCTCTCCTCTTTCCATTATTAATAAAAGTCAGATCGATTCATTCGACATAGATAAGCTCATTAACACAGATGACAAATGTTATATAAATATCGATCCTTTTAGCTTGTACGCATAAATCAACCTCACAAATTATTCGATTGCACCTTCCTTTGGTCGATCTTTTCAACAATCAATTCTTCAACCATATATATACATTTCGCCAGAAATAAATATAAATTTCACAATCAATCACCGAATGTATATACATAATCTGAAATCAAAACAATAACTTACAACTTTTGCTGGCCAGATGTTTCAATTCTACGGCCCTTTACAATAGCTGAAGGCTTACAACCTTGTTGTACAAGCTTACTCTCAACCTCACACTTTCTCACAATCTCAATGTGATTTTCTCTCAAAACCCCCTCCTATTTATACAATTTTAAAAAATCATTTAATTAAATGCTCAATCCCTTCAATTCCTCAACAAACCCCTAAATCTCTCAACATCCCTAAAGGATAGATCTTTATCCCTAAAATCCTTCAACTAATTAAATTCCCTCATATCCTTTTATTAATAAAAATATATTTACAAAAATCCTCACCTTCTCCTATTTTATTCAAATTAATTAATAAAATATTAAAAATCATCACACCCCCTTTTAACATATTTACAAAATAAAACGCCTCGATGCTCCCGGCATCATCTTATAGCTGAAAAACCCCAACTATTTTGTATATTATAATGGAAGAGAAAATGTAACAATCTCAGTACAATACTCCTCACAAGTACTCAGTACTGTCTCCAAAAGTTACACACAAACTAGCTCAGTTTTGAACAAGTCACAGTTCAAAACTCATCCACTATTTTCCTGCCTCTACTGCGCAATCCAAGTTGGTGTAATGAGAGATCCAAGTTCGAATCTCCTTGGATTCAACTGCGCAATCCTGATGGGAAATCTCCTCCAATGCTTGTGAAAATCTCATGCACAACTAATGTCGCAACTAATAGCAAACTCACCCTTTCATCTACCTCTTCCACTGGTCTTCACTGAACTGTCCATGCACTGCAGTTAACTGATGTGTTCTTTAGTTGAATAATGAGTTAATTTTTAGTGAATTAAATAATATTTAATTCACCCCACTCATCTCTAGTGTATTAGCCAGTTAAACTAAATACAACTAGTTCAACTAAGTTAACCCGAACACAACTCCACCAACTGTCTCATCAACTCCACCAAACTCCACCACTTGAGTTCTAACTGAAGTCAACCATGCATGAGCTCACCAAACCCCTAGGAATAGCGTAATTCCTTCTGTTAGGTGCATGGGCCACATCCGTAGCTCCAACTGAAGTGCCGCAAGAGGATAAACTGAAGTTTATAGTCCAAATATTATTAAGGGTAAATAATATTTGACTGACCTATTTTTAGACAGGCAGTCTAAAAATAGACTTCGACCTGTATGTCTAAAAATAGAGGTCCATCTATTTTTACCAACTCGACCAATCATCCAAGAATAACATACTACAACTCCTAGACCATGCTCCATATGTCTAAAAATAGACATAGTCTAAAAATAGACTTTGCGCCAAAAATAGCCTGCGGGCCCACTTAGTGAAGGCGACTTCATTTCACTAAGCTCCACCATCTTGTTGCATTTTCAACACTCCCTCTCAACAAGATATGGATTATCTGCAACCCCTATCCTGCCTCTGTGGAATTCGAACTTGCTCCTGGTGAGCGCCTTCGTCAAGATGTCAGTTCGTCAAGATGTCAAGATCCTGATCCTCCTGGGAATATATGAGTACAATGACTTCTCGCCGCACACAATCTCTCGGGCATAAATTAAACTGATGTTTGCATGTGTTTGGATCTATCATGAAATATGGATTAGCGAGAGTTTAATGCAACTCGGTTTATACAATAAATCACAGAGTCTCCAAGTGTGACCCGAATAATCCGATGAGGATCTTCTCATCCAAATAGTCGCATGCGCCCAAGCGTGCTGCCATGTACTTCCCTTCCGTCGAATCGAGTGCCACGAATTCTCTGCTTCCCACTGCACTGTGAAACTCATTGTCGACCCGATGATCGAAGACTCCTCCGTATGTGCCTTTTGTCCCTGGCCTCGCCCAATCGAGCATCGCGAAGCTTCTGAAGCTTCGCTCCATCCTCCTGTCTGTACCATAGACCATATCCCGATGTGCCTCTAATATAGCGCAATACATGCTTGCCTGCCTTCCAAAAGAGCTTGGTAGGCTTAACCATAGCTTGCAAAAGCTAGTTAACTGCATAGCATATATCGGGTCGTGTATTGACCAGATACATAAGCGACCCCACCAACTGTCGATAGACAGTGGCATCCACTACCTCCGCTGAAGTAGCATCCTCCTTCCTCCAACCACCAGAAAGAGGAGTATCAACAGGCTTGCAGCCATGCATGTTGAACTTCTCCAGTATCTCCCGGGCATACTTACCCTGAGAAACAAACAGTCCATCACTGCGCTGCCAGATTTCCAATCCCAGGAAATAATGAAGGAGGCCCAAGTCCTTCATCTCAAACTCTCTAGCAAGATCCTCCTTGCATGAAAGTATCAATAGCTCATCACCCGTCAAAATCAGATCATCTACATACAGTACAATGATCAGCAACTTCTCCTCCACCACAATCGCAGTCTTCAGATCCCCCCACTCTGGAGAACGAAGTCCGTGGAAATAACCGTCTATCTCGTGTGCCTGCTGGCAGCTTGCTTCAAATTTCTATGCTCTCTTGAGTCGGCACACATGCGACTCACTGCTGAAGATCTTGAAACCTTCAGGCTGCTCTATGTACACCTCCTCCTCAATGACTCCGTTGAGGAACACAGTCTTCACATCCATCTAATGGATGTGCCACCCCATCTGCGCTGAGAGAGCAAGGATCGTCCGTATGGAAGAGTACCTTGCGACAGGTGCAAAGGTCTCCTCATAATCGATCCCCTCGATTTGTGAGAAGCCACGGGCAACAAATCTCGCCTTGTACTTCTCCACACTCCCGTCAGCCACCTGCTTCACTTTGTAGATCCATCGCGAACCCACCACTGATTTCCCCACCGGTCTTGGAACAATCTCCCATGCACTGTTCCTGACGATCGAATCATATTCTTCGATCATGGCATCAACCCATGCGGGTTCCTCCACAGCTTCCTCAAAAGAGGATGGCTCCGTCACAACACATTGACTCACAAGAGCCATGTATCCAGTGTACCGATCCGGTGACTGTCTCTGTCTGCGCTGTGCTGTAGGTGGTCCTACAACATTCTCTGCATCCCGAGCCAGTCGCTCAGCTTCTGTAGTGCGCATGCGCCCTCTGATGGTTGGCGCTGCCTGGGTGGTTTCTTCCACCTCCTGAACCTCCTCTTGTGGCTGATCCACATCCGGAAGCTCCTCCTTAGGAACTAACAGCTCCTCATCTGCATGCAAGTGTAGCTCCCTCTCAAGCGAACACTCCATGGCTTTCTCCTCCTGAAATTTTATATCCCGTCGCACAACAGTCTTTCGACTGTCTGACAAATACACCTGATAGTTGTGAGGTGTATCAGTGTACCCCACAAATATTCCAACCTCAGCGGTTGGATCCAGCTTCCTTCTCGCATCCTTCGTCACATGCAAGTAGACAGGAGAACCAAAAATCTGCAAATGCATGTCTCTACCAGAAATGCCTTCCAGGTGGGCAGTACTTCCATGCCAAGTATCTGGGAGTGGACAACGGTTCTGCACATACACTGCTGTATTGCATGCTTCAGCCCACAAGTGAAGGGGTAGGCCCTGATCATGCAACATCGCCCGTGCAGCACCCACGATCGTTCTGTTCTTCCGCTCAGCCACCCCGTTCTGCTGTGGGTTATGGGGTGCGATGAGCTCTCTCCGAATCCCTTCTGCACTGCAAAAGTCTTTGAATTCAGCCGAGATGAATTCACCACCATTGTCACTCCTAAGAGCCTTCACATGCTTCCCCGATTCCTTCTCTACCAGCGCCTTGAATTCACAGAACTTTGAAAATGTCTCGCTCTTCTTCTGCATGAAGAAGATCCAACACTTCCGAGAGAAATCATCAACAAAGATCACATAGTACTTGTGCTTTGTTGTCGAAGCTACTGAGAAAGGTCCACACACGTCTGTGTGAATTCTCTCAAGGATCGTCGTGGCGCGACTATCCTTCTCGTGAAAGGTGGCTTTCAAAAATTTTCCCAAGGTACACCCCTTGCACTGATCTGACTGCACAAGAGTGCCCTTAGGAAGCCCAGTAGAAATCTGTTGCAGTATCTTCAAAGCTCCATGGTGAAGGTGGCCCAATCTCCGGTGCCACAGCTCGCCATCATCCCGGCTCACCACTCCTTCCGCCTTGCATGCCATTGTTGCGCAGCCATCTACTTGCAACTGATAAAGGTTCTTGACTCGAACCCCTATCTTCTGGGTTTCTCC
Source organism: Pinus albicaulis (assembly GCA_034641835.2). Lineage (NCBI taxonomy): Eukaryota > Viridiplantae > Streptophyta > Pinopsida > Pinales > Pinaceae > Pinus > Pinus albicaulis. The sequence goes on from CM076573.1 coordinate 367,304,265, forward strand.
AGTTGTCTTACTGCGCAGGAAAGCCTTTCCTTCGCTGAAGACAACATCATACCCCTTGTCTTCCAACATCGCCACAGAGATCAGATTCTTCATCAATCCTGGAACATGTAATACTTCCTTCAATACGAAGGGTTTACCAGAATCCCTCTCAAAGGAAATGGTACCGATACCGGTCGCACTGTATCTACCATCATCGCCCATCTCGATGTGCACTCCAAGATCTTTTTCCTCCAGATCTGAAAACATATCTCGATCTCCGGTCATGTGAAATGATGCACCACTGTCCAAGAACCATACTGATCCCATCACACTTGAAACCAAGCATGCGATCAGTGAAAAATCCAGTTCGAATTGAGAAGCCAATGCCTCTCCCGCTGCAGATCCAGCAACCTTCTTATTTTTCTTCTTCTGCAGACAATTTGTGGCATAGTGTCCGTGCTGGTGACAGTGAAAACACTTCACCTTGGACATGTCTTGCTTCTTGCCTTTCGCACCAGACTGAGAAGCTTTCTTGCTCTTCCCCTTCTTTGCTTTGGCAGCCAAAGCGCAATTTTCTTCATCAGATACCTTTGATGAAGATCCATCCCTGGTAGTCCGCCTTATCTCCTCTTGCATGATATCCGCCCAAAGTCGCTCCCATCCCGGCAACTTCTCCCGACCATTGACAGAGTCCTGATAGGAATGCCAACTCTTCGGAAGACCAAGGAGAGCTAGGTCCACCAAGTCCTCTTCATCGACAATCACCCCCACACTTCCCAGCTCATCTCTGCATTGAGTGAACTTTGTGAGGTATTTGGCGATACTGTCGCCTTTCTCCATCTTAATGTTTCTGAGTTTATCCTTGAGCGCCAGCTTCCTTTGGTCGCTCTTGCTCTGGAATAGATCTGTTAACGCTTTCCACATCAAATATGGAGAAGCTTTTCCATGGAGGATGGATACAATGTGATCCTTCACGCCCTCCAACAGAATCCTTCGACATTTCGCTAACTTCTTTTGCCAAGCCTCAACTTCAACAGGATCAGTAGGCTTTTGGACATCCATATTTACGAACTCCTTCAGCCCGTTATCATCTAACACTGCCTCCATCCGGTCTTTCTATGCAACATAATTCGAACTGCCTTCAAGGGCATATTCGAGTCGCAAACCGTTGAAAGAAATTTTATCTTCGGCACCAAGAAAACAATCTGCTGCAAAATTCGAATTCCAAGCTCAAAACTCAACTGCTTCTGGATCTGTGAGAACAAATTATTTCTAGCACAGAGATCGACTGTAGGGGCATTTACTGGATATATCACCTTTCAAAGAAAGGATGGATCCAGAGGCTACCTGGCTCGTTACAGACTCTGTCTACCAAAATAATTGTAATCACTGTAATAGATCCCGATGATCAATTCGCTCCGATACCATGTAGAAATTTGCTGAATAATGAAGATTTATCCACCGAGATTATCCCGGTCACACACTAATTCGAATTCATGCATAACACATAACCTCTTCTACAATTGATCATCAATATGTGGAAATAGAAACAGTCGCATGCGCACATAAACACAATATGTAATGGGGAAAGCTTATAGCTGAAAACCCCCAGCTATTTTGTATATTATAATGGAAGAGAACATGTAACAATACATAGCACAATACTCCTCACAAGTACTCAGTACTATCTCCAAAAGTTACACACAAACTAGCTTAGTTTTGAACAAGTCACGGGTTCAAAACTCATCCACTATTTGCCTGCCTCTACTGCGCAATCCAAGTTGGTGTAATGAGAGATCCAAGTTCGAATCTCCTTGGCTTCAACTGTGCAATCCTCATGGGAAATCTCCTCCAATGCTTGTGCAAATCTCATGCACAACTAATGTCGCAACTAATAGCAAACTCACCCTTTCATCTACCTCTTCCACTGGTCTTCACTGAACTGTCCATGCACTGCAGTCAACTGATGTGTTCTTTAGTTCAATAATGAGTTAATATTTAGTGAATTAAATAATATTTAATTCACCCCACTCATCTCTAGTGTATTAGCTGCTTAAACTAAATACAACTAGTTCAACTAAGTTAACCCGAACACAACTCCACCAACTGTCTCATCAACTCCACCAAACTTCGACACTTGAGTTCTAACTGAACTCAACCATGCATGAGCTCACCAAACCCCTAGGAATAGTGTAATTCCTTCTATCAGGTGCATGGGTCACATCCGTAGCTCCAACTGAAGTGCTGCAAGAGAATAAACTGAATTTTATAGTCCAAATATTATTAAGGGTTAATAATATTTGACTGACCTATTTTTAGACAAGCAATCTAAAAATAGACTTCGACCTGTATGTCTAAAAATAGAGGTCCATCTATTTTTACCAACTCCTAATTAATCATCCAAGAATAGCATAACGCAACCCTAGACCATGCTCCATATGTCTAAAAATAGACATAGTCTAAAAATATTTTATGGGCTAAAAAATAGTTCTCAAGGGCCCACTAGTGAAATGTACTTCCATTTCACTAAGCTCCATCATCTTGTTGCATTTTCAACAGTGGGGGCCAAGCACCACGAGAGAGGGGGCCCACATATGCTCTAGAAGCTACTGCGCAGGAGAGGAAGAGCACGTGGCAAGAGAGGGAGGCTCGTTGAGGAGATGGGCCTTAGGGTTGGAGGAAGGCCAACGTTATAAAAGAGGGAGGAGCCTTCTCATTTGATTCATTTTGTTGTTGATGATATTGGGCTGGACATTTTGAATTCTGAGCACGCCGGCGTTAGCTCGTTTGCAACACTTTAGTGCATTGAGTGTCCTTGGCCTGAGATCTCGCCCCTTACCTATCCACCATCCCCCGAGTTCCCGGCTGCAAGGTTATTTCTTCCAAAGATTACAGAGGTTTTGGTTTTGGTTTGTTGCGGAGTTGAGCATTCATAGACTGCATGTCAATAGGGGGACACCCATCTAGGAGGTGTTCCAGACGGGGTTTTGAGGCGGTATTTCAGCCATTCCTATTTAGCCTCTGCGCAGAGCCTTGGAGGCCAGCGTAATTCCCCAAGGGGGTGTTTTTCGGAGGTCGGCCATTTCTGATATGGTTTCTGGGTTTTTTCGGGATTGGTGAGTAGAGGAGGATTCCAAATTTTCAGCTCATTCCGGCAAGGGGAGCAGCCCCTAGTTATCAGTTCATTTCAGTGGTAGCAGCTACACGGCAATTTTCCAGCAGCTGGGACGCAGTTCAGAGAGTAGCCATTTTTGGTGTATTCTGAGAGTATTTCTTCACTTGCCTTGAGCAAGTTTAGGTGTCATCACTCTGATCACCTATTGTACTTCATTATATTTCTCAGTTTAATAAAATGGCTTAGCATTTCCTCTCTATATTTCTGGATGAGTTGCCATACATTCTTTCTATGTTATTATATGTCTGCTGCACTGTTATTTTTATATATTCTTGAGCATTCTAGTTCTATACCACTTGGTGTGTTTATTTCATACTCTTAGACGGAATCTGGAAAAGGCCAGGTAGCCTCCAGATTTCATCTTCTTTTCAGAGGCGGCATATCTGGTAAACGCCCTCCCACCGACTCCCGTTGGAGTTTGCCGTGTTTTAGAGATATCCTTAAAACAAGATATTACATCCTTTGAATGTGATTAAAATGTGATTAGGCCTTTGCGCTTGGTCGTAGCGCAGGTTATATGGGGAAAGGGGTTATAGGATATAAGCCCTCAGGGGCTTAAAATTGCTATAGTGTAAAAAGGTTGTTTTAGGCCAAAAATCAATGTTTTTAAGCCAAATGAGAGGTTCCGGTAGGCAAAAAAGAGACTGAAAACCAAATAAAGGGCAATATAATGTAATATTCCAATTTTTGCATTTCCACGGCGATAGGCTAGGAGGACTTCCGTGAGTTGTGCTGCATGTGCCACATGTGGGCAGATTGGTGCTATCAGTGGGCTCAGGAGCTTTTCAGAGGAGTTTTGAGGAGTTTTCATGGTGTCTGGAGGCATTCACTTGATATACTCCATCATCCGAGCAGTTTGGCTTTCGTTCCGATGCATTCCGATAACTTTCGGAATTTTGAGTTATTTATGGGCTTAACTCAGCTGATTATGCTCAAGGTGGCATTCTGGGAGGAATACAGGAACACTTTAATGTACACCATTAAATTTCCATGAGACCTACATGATGGGACAAATAGACACAGCATTTCATGATCTAAGGAGTGGTAGCCGATTTACCCTTTTCTCGCATTAAAATCTTTCTCGCATTAAAATGAATATTTTATAATATTTTAATAAAAGGGAAAAGTGCTCCATGAATAAAATAATAATAAAATAATGCTCTAGAAGGCTTCAAGAGATCTATAAAAGAAAGGGAGGAGGCCATTGGGAGATATCTTTGGAGTAGATCATTTTCTTGTGTATGAGAGGTTTGAGGACGTGGTTCTCTACTTCATGCCGTAGCCCCAGGACGGAAACCCTCGGGTGAATTGTGAGTGTTGGACGAAAACCCAACTCTCTTGAGGAGACTTCACTTAGGAGTTTCATAGAGCTTCAGAGTTTGGTGTGAGGATCATTCAGATCTTCAACTTGGGCTTCATCATTTTCAGTGGGTTCAGTGTCAGCTGTTGCCGGAGGGAGAGTGCAGCAGTTCAGTTTGTGGCCAGCGCCGTTCAGCAGCTTATCTTGGTGGCCAGTTTCCTATCTTAGCTCTTTCTGGGTCAGATCTATATGTAAACCCCTTTTTATTATCTATAATAAAAGCTGAGATTTTTCCCTGTTCTATATGGTATTGGATTGCAGTGTTTCCTGTCTTTTTATTTTACATGGCAATCTTCTGTTGAGTGAATGTTTATTTTACGGCAAATTGTGGTATTCAGTATTTTTCTGCATTTTTAGTTAAAATATCCCATCCGGGATATTACAAAGTTCACGAGCCTCGCCTGGCTCACTTCGTGGGTTTCAATTTCCAGCTTGCAACGGGACATCGTCACCGTGGGTTTCAATTTCCATTGCAACGACACGCCACCGAGGGTTTACTTGCCAAAGTATCAGAAAAGCCAAATTCAAGGGTTTAATTGCCAATCAATTTTGAGCAAGTCTAAACGAGGTGACTGTAGCGGTAGCTGCTATTGGGATCAAAATTGTTTTGTATATGTCATCATTCTTGGAATTTAATTAATAGTCGAGTTTTCATTGCATTTGAAAGGAAGCCGAAGATCAGTCATTAGCGGCGTACAGTAGTTCCAATAGAGTCGTGCTCCAGGATTTACAAGGACCGACTACCTCCCTTTTTCCTCAGCTTGGGAGTGATTTTTATGATTGGAGGCCGCAGAGCAATTTTATTTGAGGGCAGCATACATGTAATCATCGACGGTCAATCAATTCCTTGGGAGCTGCATTCTCTAAAACGCTGATTTGATTAACTTCGTTTTACATAGAATCACGGAGGAATACCGTCACCAAGATCATCGACTGACTTTGTGACAGAAATTCACGCGGTTGAACTGGAGGATGAGCCGCCGTTCCAAAGGACAGACGCAGATTGTATGTCGCTGTGCCTACACACTGTTGTGTTGGTCGAAGCTTGCGTGGCAATTGTAAGAAGAAAGCAGTTGTAAGTGTTCATGAGCCAAGTCGAATCGCGCAATACTGGAGTCCAATGTCAGCGATTGAGCCGACATTGTGAGTTGCCGGTGACCGAAAATCAAAATGTCGAGTCGCACCTTGGCGCTGCCATTCGGGACGAAGGAGCATGCGTTTCATTTCCTGTAGCTCGAGCAGCATTCACGATCAGCGAAATTTGTGCGGACCATAGGGGAGACAACGCTGACAGGCCTGTCGGCTAAATCAAATCTATGCAACGGGAATAGAAACGTTGTGTCTATGTAAAGTGTGAGGCGGTGGTGCGTGATATTTTGGTGTTGCGACTGCGTGAGAAGCTCGAGGCCCATCCTGGTTTAGGAATCGTCATGCACGTGAGCTTTGTATCTTTACCATAAAATTGTGATTAGAATAACTTAGCAGAGAATATATCATTGTACCGATTTGTCGAACACTTATTTCAAAAGATTTGAACCATAATACCTATGGGTAATCGTGAGCTGAAACATTCGTTGCCTTCTGCATGTACATCAACGGCTCAAATTTGTTAGGAGGTTGAGTATGGCTGTAGCAGGCAATGTAAAGCAGAAATGAGAAGATGATGTTGTTACTTGTGCTTCCATGGTGATTTTCATCTGCACAGTACAGTAGCATTGGGGAAACCAATGGGCACATTTACCTAAGCATTGACAGAAATGTGCAGGGATAATATTGAAGGTTGAATTTCTTATAAATGGGAAAATTATTATCCTTTCTATATGTTAGAACAAGGTTCCTTATATTTCTAGGCGAGTTATTTGCTTGGTAGACAGATATTTTTGGCACAATAATTCCTTACTGGCAGATTGAGGTCCATAGGCAATTTTGGTCGAATTTCCTTGTGGCAGAGAGAGATCCATACTGCTGGGATAAAGTCTGATTATTGGCAAACTTGAGCATCATTGTCATTAATTTTGTATATGTTCAGCGAAATCGAATTCTGGGTGTATTCATCAGTGATTGGCAAGGCCTTAACCCTAAAATTTCTGGGCTGAATTGATGAGTGCCATCAGCGGAGCAGATTCCTGAAGTTAGCTGAATATCTTCACAAGACAGCATATGGTCTTTTGCCATTAATCAAAAGAGGGCGAGTACTGGATACGGATTTGTCCATTGTTTCCAGATTGAACGTTAAAGGAATGCACATTTTCCAGATTCCCTTATTTTAGTTGCTGGATGGAGAGCGTTGGTATACATATTGCTGAGAATTGAATATAGGTTGGAGCTTTCCGAAACAGCAAATATATCAAGCAGCGTGATTACCAGGAGGGCGTTTTTACAAACAACAGTTTGTTAAGGATCACAATAAACTCAGGAATTCCTAAAAGCAGTAAACTAATACACAGTAACAAATTGCGGCAACTTCCAGGTCAGATTACTAAATTGTATGTTGTCTGATATTAAGTATTTACAGCTGTATATTTATCAAACTATCTCATGTTGCTTCAAGGGGGATTAATCCGGGTTTATATCAAATTATCATAGTGGAGGGCAGAGTCTTGAGTTGTTTATACTTGTCATTTATTTTCATATACCAGCGTTTTCTATTGCATATGTAATGCTGAGTTACAACAGCTCAGGAATGCAATACTGAGTTGAAACAACTCAAAATTTCACGTACAACATTGTGTAAGCTATCTGTTTGCTGAAATACTTCACTGGGGAATATAGCAAATTCAAAAAATAATGTTTTTGTGCAAACAATCTGTGATGGAAGAACTCCTAAATAAATTGAGGAGGTTGAACACAGAAATTAATCTCTTAAACCATGACACACACCCAGAAACTAAGCAGAATGGCAGACCCTTTTCAAAAGAGATTTCTGCCATCCTTCAAAAAGGACAGCCAAAAGATTTGCAGGGAACATTAGAGATTGGTCACAAAATTTCTGTGCTTGGGATAGATCTAAAACACATGAAGATGTCATGGAGAGTTTTGTCCAAACTAGAAGAGCTTAATGAACTCATGTCTACAATAGACCAAGCAGAAGGGAAGAAGTTGATTTGGGCTCTAAAGCCTGCTATGCTTGCTCTTATACAACCCAAATTCTTGGAGGAACCTTGTGAAGGGGTCACACTTCCAGTTGCAGCTTGCCTCAGTAACATCATGAAATTGACCGCACTTATAGCTCCATATAATGATGATGTTATGAGGAGGATTATGAGGTGATTGTAGAGACTTTTCAGGATTTGGACAACAGTGCATGCTCTACCTTTGGGAAGAAGCTTGAGATTCTATGGAGTATGGCCACAATCAAGACTTATGTCATCATGTTTGACCTTGAGTGTGATGACCTGATTTTGCAGATGTTCCAATGCTTCTTCAGCATTAGGAGGCATCATCCTGATACTGTCATAGCACACATGCAGTCCATCTTGTCATCATGTATGAGAGACCATGAGACCATTGGCCGAGAGTTGCAGACCCGGTTGTTGAGCATTTGGAGGAGAGAGTAGTTGGTCTCGCCTGCCGCTTATGAACTAGCCCAAGGGCTAGTTGAGCAGAACATTGAGTTTCTCAGGAGACAGTTGACCAGGGAGGAGTGGCTCCAATTTGGTGGGTCAGGCAGCAGAAATGAGCTGAGGAGGAAGGGACTTCGCTTCATTTGCAAAGAACCTTGGGGGCCTGATCACTCATGTTTGAGAGATGCAGATGAGGTGGCAGAGGTCGAGCAGGTAGACGTTCCTTCTGTATGCCAAGATGAGGACTCTTCTTCAGATGAGTCCATGGGATCATATGAGGATGCTTCTGGGGAGCGAGAGCAGCCATGCAGAGATGATGATGACAGTAGACCAGAGCTGTGTTCTAGTGTGCAGGGTGAGCAGTCAGGGGACTGTATAGGTGATACTCTGGGTGATGAGTCACTTGTGACGATTCAACCAGAGCAGCATATGATGGAGCCTGAGTCAGCAGAGGAGGATACTATGGACATCAGGCATGACATTTCCTTGGGTGAGATCCAGATGGGCACCCACATTGAGCCTATGATGGATATGCAGCTAACATTGGGGTCAACCTTTGAGGAGGAGCAGTCAGATGCACAGACACCAGTTGCAGATCCATATCCTCTAGAGACGTTGGAGGTCGATGGGATAGTTCTGCAGGGAGCTAGGGGACAGCGGGAGTTTTACGTCCCCGATGAGAGGGATGAGTTGTTGGAGATGGTGGAGCATCCATCTTTGGGCCGACACATTGATGAGGTACAGACAGATGTACATACAGTCGGCCGGGTTGCAGCACTTTCGATGAGTAGTACTCTCCAGGAGTACATCGATGGGGCTTGCAGCATGTCTTGCCCACTTTGGCCCACTATAGAGAGAGGGGCTTCCTTCTACAGGCAGTTTCCATTGGTAGACAGGGCAGAGCAGTGGGAGTTGATTACGGGCTGGCGACAACACCTTGGGCATGTTCCATGTGTAGTTGTTGCTACATTGGATTCTTCTTCCAGGATGGACTGGCGGGAGATCATGAGTTGGTACCCTCTTGATGGTACGATATTTTTCGTGGGGAGCACATCAGAGCAGGGGCCCTTAGACATGGTAGATGTTACAGATTCCAGTTGGCAGGAGGGCACCGGTTGTCGTTGCTTCAGGACTCCTTCCCGATTTCAGGAGAGTAGGATCAACATGGGATTGAGTCAGGACTTGGATTGGAGAGAGGTGATGAGTTGGTATGCAGTTGGTGGGGCAGCATATGCAGTTACAGGTACAGCACATTAGGAGCCCGGGAGCATTGATGCTTGTTGGTGGTCTTCACCTCTGAGAGCATCAGCTATAGCCAGAGACAGTGCGCAGCCTGAGCCGTGGGACTTGGGCGATGATTAGCCATGGTGGCATTGGGATCCAAGGGGATTGTTTGTTGACTGGGACAGAGAGAGATCAGTTTGGGATCCCGGCATTGAGGGATCTGTTCCAAGAGGTTTGACACAGGTGCATAGCAGCACCCAGAGGTTGGTATGGGATCCAGGCATTGGGTCTGAGATGCAGCAGGCCAACAGAGTGGCCCACATATTTCGATTGCTTGAGGGCAAGCAATCTTGGGGTGGGAGGTCTGTAATATTCCCATTTTTGGCATCACCCATGACAGGGCTAGGAGGGACTTCCAGAGTTAGGAGCAGACAGGTCACATGTACAAATTGGTGCTATCAGTGGGCTCAGGAGCTTTTCGGAGGAGTTTTGAGGAGTTTTCATGGTGTTCGGAGGCATTCGCTTGATATACTCCACCATCCGAGCAGTTTGGCTTTCGTTCCAATGCATTCCGATAACTTTCGGAATTTTGAGTTATTTATGGGCTTAACTCAGCTGATTATGCTCAAGGTGGCATTCCGGGAGGAATACACGATGGAACACCTTAGTGTAATAGCTCATTGGAACCGGGACGAGGAGACCTACACGATGGGACAGTTAGACAGAGATTTCAGTGATCGGAGGAGGCGTGGTAGCCGATATACCCTTTTCTGCATTAAAAAGGAATATTTTATAATATTTTAATAAAAGGGAAAAGTGCTCCATAAATAAAATAATAATAAAATAATGCTCTAGAAGGCTCCAAGGGATCTATAAAAGAAAGGGGGGAGGCCATTGGGAGACATCTTTGGAGTAGATCATTTGCTTGTATATGAGAGGTTTGAGGACGTGGTTCTCTACTTCATGCAGTAGCCCCAGGATGGAAACCCTCGGGTGATTTGTGAGTATTGGATGGAAACCCAATACTTTTAAGGAGACTTCACTTAGGAGTTTCACAGAGCTTTAGAGTTTGGTGTGAGGATCATTTAGATCTTCAACTTGGGCTTCATCATTTCAGTGGGTTCAGTGTCAGCTGTTGCCGGAGGGAGAGTGCAGCAGTTCAGTTTGTGGCCAGCGTCGTTCAGCAACTTATCTTGGTGGCCAGTTTTCTATCTCAGCTCTTTCTGGGTCAGATCTATATGTAAACCCCTTTTGTTATTTATATAAAGCTGAGTTTATTCCAGTTCTATGTGGTATTGGATTGCAGTATTTATGTGTTTAATTTTACATGGCAATCTTCTGTTAAATACATGTTGAATTTGTGGCATATTTTGAGGTATAAGTCGATTTAGGCAAATTCAGTAAAATATCCCATTTGGGGATATTACATTGCTGTTGTTCTGCACCTTGATTGCTACTCTTGTCATGCTACCCTCTGCTGCACCTTGCTTTGTTCTGTTGCTCTAGAAAGTCTGGTCCTTTGCAGCCCTTGACAACACATGATCTAGCTTTTCCTTGCCTTCTAGGATCTCGATATTGAATCTGGTGTATCTCTGTTATTTCAGCTCCCTAATATGTGATATTCGGTTCTGTAGTAGTACTCTGAGTCTGCTTTCCAATGCCATAGGTTTGATCCAATTTGCATTCTTCAAGAGAGAGTTATGCACAATTTCTCACAATGACCTAATTGTGGATTGTTTCAGTAGAGCGAACTTGTATGGCGTGCCACGTGTCACTGTTTCTTCATTCAGCTCTGAAATTGATACAACAAAAACTGCAGTTTGTGCACTATCTGCCACTTTTTACAGAATTCCAATCTGATACTCAGGGAGAGAGTTATGACGATTTTCCCAAGGTCACTTCTTTGAGATGAAGTTCAGGAGCCTGCAAAAACACTGACTTCCACAGATCATATCTTCGAGAATATTGTGCACCTTGATCTGAAATTTTTACAGGAGCTTCCTTAGGATTTTGGCTTCGCCTCATAAAAATTTCAGCTTCTGAACCTTCGTAGAAAAAAAGCTAGAACGCAAATGCCACAATGACCTGTTTCAGGTAGCGAAATCCCTACCTAAGGAGGATATGAGGATCACAATTTATATAAATGCTTAGGTTGAGAGGGGCTTCAACAAGTGAAGGTGGGAGGGATTTTAGGAGCTTAAAAATTATTAATTATTGACTTTTCAATGACCCATGCCACAACCCCATGGGGTTTTAGCCCACCTAACTGGGGTTACAAACTTCAAACATGAATATCTCTCAAACTGTGAAGAATTACGTGGCGTGCCATATATCGACGGAAACATCTCGACAAGTAGAAACCATCAAAAGCATTATTGACCCATAATATAGTAATTTGGTAGGTCAAAACTCCCATGCAATATTGGGGTAGCCCTTGGTGCTGCTTGGGTTGACATCAATGACAACCACTGATCAACAATACCGATGCTGACTGGGATGGTAGTTGGTGGGTCGTAAAAGCACATCTGGATGTTGCTTCACTCTAGGTTTTGCTTTGATCTCTTGGATGAGCAGGAAGCAGAAATCAATTGCTTTGAGCACAGCCAAGACCGAATACATTGCAGCAAGTATGGCCTGTTGTGAAACTGTTTGGTTGAGGAAGTGTTGAGATTTTGTGTATTTGGGGTAGCATCAGTTGTGCTCTAGGTCCCAAATTTTGAGGAGGGATTAGAGTTCACCTGATCTACAAGACCCAGAAATGGATTTGGGAAATTTCATCTGATTTAGGAGATATTAAATTAATTAATTATTTTAATTTATTTCCTAAGTTAAAACTTAGGGAAATAAAATAATTAAAGTGAATTTAATTAAACATGTGATGAAATTGTCTTAAGTCACATGGATCAAGCTTTCTTTTAATCTTAGCCATTGATTCAAGATTTGATCATGGTCGTTGATTTGTCATGAGAAAAGTATAAAGGAAAGGCTTAGGGTTGCTCAAATATTAACAAGAGAAAGAAAATGAGCTAAGCCGAGATTCTAGCGTGCTGGCTAAGAATACTCAGAAGCGATTCGGCTGCAGAGAGGGGAATTCAGACGAAGGGGATGATCTAATCCCAGGGTCTAGAATACACAAAGAGGCAGAGAAGAGATCAACTCAAGGACAGCGCAGAGAAAGGCAGCAACAGCAGCAGCAGCAAGGACAGCGTCATTTTCAGGAAACCCTCCAAGGGTTGCGCAGAGACCCTTCAGGGGCAGCGCAATGACTGCGTCACCCATTTCAGGGTGTACCAGCCCTTCCCGTACGTGCCGCGGGTTTGGAGGCCACACAAAGTCGACGGGAGAGGTCAGGGTCGTGAGGTCGACGCAAGGTACTGTGGCAGCGCCGGTTTCTAGCACCGGATCTCACCGGGTTCGTAACTCGCTTGAGGTGGATCATTAGTATTTTTGGTCCTAGATCACCAGGAGTCGAGATCTAGAGTTTTCTCCGTACATTTCCATCTAGAACCCAAGAGTTGTGTCCAAAAAATAGTTCTTAATAACAGAAATCCCCTCCGTAACGAGAGACCGTGTTTTCCTGTTACTGTTTTTTCGTATGTGTTTTGTCCAGAAATAACTGTCACTTTGTCAATGTGTGCATGTGCTTATTCTAGATCTGAATTGGTAGAGATCTGTTATGTGTTTTGCTTTGATGTTAACTTGAATTTATTCAAATGACAATTTATCTAATAGGAGGATGAATCAATTAACAGAATATCACAAGAATTAAAGATTCACAATGGCATGGTATCACAATTGCGTATCCAGAAGGGTCACCGTCAAGAACCGATGATCTAGTCAAACAGAAGAAGTTGGCAGTGCTGTTACAGGCTAACGATGTACAAAGGCCAGACATTCACGCAGCGGGAAGGTGACGTTGTCTGGCCACGGCAACTACAAGCTCACGCAATTATTACCAGAGAAACTCGAAACAAATTTCGTTGGTCCGAAGCGCTAATAGGATTTCGCATTCGAATCCCATCTAGTAGCACCTACAGTAACTTAAGAGTCATTGTTGGATTTAATTCTCTCAAGGTTTCGTATTTTTACCCTTAGCACAAGCAGACAAAGATTAGAACAGATCAAAATTTTCGCAGAGTTTTTGAATTGAATTGCACGGATCAAGAGACTGGAAGAAGAAGCTGAATCATAGTTGATTTGGTAGATTTACAAGGAGGGAAATCAAGTGTTAGAGGGAGCAGAGGGTGCCCAGTTCGTAAAGGACCCTAGATCCAGATCTCTAATATAGAGAGGAGGAGCTTCGACACATTCTGAGCAGTTGGCTCCTCATGGACTGCGTGATCAGGATAGGCTAGAGGGCCTCTCAAACTTTTCGGTATGGAAAGCAAGGATCCTGATTTTCCTTGAGGCATACGGTCTAAGAGACCATGCAGAGCAAACTCTGGCCACACCGACAGATGCGGATCTCCTACAGAAGCATAGGGAAGCTGTTGGGCATGCCAAGCGGCTGATAATAGAAAGTATCAAGGACTATATTGTACCACACATAGCTGAAAAGAGGACATCTAACGAAATGTGGAAGGCCTTGACTTCCCTGTATGAGGGAAAATCAGTCCAAAGAATGATGCTGTTGGAGGCTCAAATGAGGTCATTCATGATGACTAAGGGAGAAGACATCGAGCATTTCCTCTTCAGATTACAGTCAATCAGGGATCATCTGACTGCAACGGGTGCAACCGTAGATGATGCAGTGATAGTCAGGACTGCCCTCAATGCAGTCACGGATGAGTGGGAAACCTTTGTCCGAAGTATCTTGGGCAGAGCGGACCTCCCAGATTGGGATAACTTGTGGCTAATCCTACGGCAAGAAGAACTACACAGATTCACCAAGAAGCAGTACAGCCCTAGGTTGAGCAAAGTAAAGAAGGAAGAGGAGGAAATTGTAGCCTTGGCATCAAAGAAGAAGCCGAAGAAGAAGAAGGATATTTCAAAGATCAAGTGCTTCCAGTGTGGCGAAATGGGACATTTTGCCAGCCATTGTCCAGAAAATAAAAAGGACAAGGAAGTATCTTCTTCCAAAGCAGCTGTGGCAGATGATGGGTTAGGAGATGGTGTAGCCATGAGTGCTCATGAACCACGAAGGTGGGGTGACTTGGACATGCAGAGGAGCTACATGGAAGAGAGGCGGGATCCTTGAGCAGCTCATCTCTTGGATCACAAGCGAGCTACGGCATCCTTAAGGCAGTAGCGGGACAAGTGGAGCAGTGGGTGCATAGATCACAAATGAAGCAGAAGCAAAGGCAGATATGAAGGCATCAGTTGTGCTCTAGGTCCCAAATTTTGAGGAAGGATTAGAGTTCACCTGATCTACAAGACCCAGAAATGGATTTTGGAAATTTCATCTGGTTTAGGAGATATTAAATTAATTAATTATTTTAATTTATTTCCGAAGTTAAAACTTAGGGAAATAAAATAATTAAAGTGAATTTAATTAAACATGTGATGAAATTGTCTTAAGTCACACGGATCAAGCTTTCTTTTAATCTTAGCCATTGATTCAAGATTTGATCATGGCCGTTGATTTGTCAACGAGAAAAGTATAAAGGAAAGGCTTGGGGTCATTTGTAAAGACACACAGAGGCAGAGCACTGGAGCTAAACTGAGATTCTAGGGCAGGGTTGGCTAAGAATACTCAGAAGTGCTTCAGCTGCAGAGAGGGGAATTTAGACCAAGGGGATGATCTGATCCCAGAGTCTAGAATACACAAAGAGGCAGAGAAGAGATTAGCTGAAGGACAACACAGAGGAAGGCAACAGCAGTGGCAGCAAGGACATCGTCATTTTCTGGAAACCCTTAAGGGGTTGCGCAAAGACCCTTAGGGGCAGCGCAGTGACTGCGTCACCCATTTTGGGTAACGCAATCCCTTTCAGGAGCACTGTTGAGGGTTTGGAGGCCATCCAAGGCTGACGCTGAGGCTTTTAGGGGCTTCAGAGGCTGACGCAGTGCATTTCAGGGGTAGTGCTGTGATTTCTAGGCTTGGATCTGACTGAGTTCTGTAAATTCCGTTTGAGGGTGTGGATCAGTTAGTATTTTTGGTCCTAGATCAACCAGGAGCTGTAGATCTAGAGTTTTCTCTAGAGGGTTTTCCAGATCTGGAACCCAGAGTTGTGTATTCAAAATTATTTTTAATAATAGAACCCTCCAAAAGCCAGAGACTGGTTTTCCCACATTGGGTTTTTCCAGGGACAGTTTGTCCAGAAATAACTGTGTCACTTTGTCAAAGTGTGCATGTGCTTATTCTAGATCTGAATTCGTAGAGATCTGTTATGTGTTTTGCTTCGATGTTAACTTGAATTTATTTAGTTGATAACTTATCTAAGTAGGAGGAGCTTAACCAGATTAATAGTAATAATTTCTGCATAAGAATTAAGATTCAGAAATTTCTACAGGAAGCTCTTTAGTGAGCTGTTTGGGCATGTGTTGGATACCATCGTGATCCATTGCGACAATCAAAGTGGAATTCGACTTTCAAAGAATCTTGTGTTCCACGATCGCTCCAAGAATATTGATATCAAGTACCACTTCATTCGAGATATGGTACAACGAGGCGTTGTAAGGCTCCATCACATTGGGACTGATGAGATGGTCACAGATATTCTCACAAAGCTCCTGGGGAAGGTCATTCTTAACATTTCGTAAGAAGCTTGGAATTATGGACAGACCCTCTTATGAGGGTCTCGCTTGAGTTGGACTTTGAGCTTTGGGAGCTCCAGGGGGGCTTGGGGATAGCTTCTTGGAGCTATACGCAACAACAAGGCTAGTTTCGCCTTACCTTGTTGGTGTGCTATTTCCCCATCGTTATGATATTGAGCTAGTTCACCCTTCGTTGATCTATGCCCCACGTACATCCTACCCATGTAATCCGAGACTCATGGGAAGTACCTCTCATCTGGCCAATGAGTTGGGAAATGAGGATAGAGACCATAGCATTACTGATGGATGCATCGTGTATTGTCGTACTCTTTATGTCTAGGATGGGTTGTGTCCAACACCTTGATTTGAGATCAAGCCTGGTTGAGGTTTTTACCTCTAAACTGACTTAGGGTCACTGGAGAGTGGCAAGGTCTTATGACTCACTCTCAATCAAATCTTCTTCATTATTTCTTCATGATTCAGCAGAGAAGTGCCGACAAAGTACAGGGATAGCAGGATGACACAGGATGACATGATGGTACATGATGGTGCAGGATGACAGGATGGTACATGATGGTACATGATGGTACAAGATGACAGGATTGCACAGGACATCAGATGGTTTGATGGGTGGAGTTCTCCCTAGTTGAGAGGGAGTGTTAAATTTGGAAACTAGGGCCAAACTTCACTTTGGATTGCTCATATGATGGGGACGATATTTGTGTTGGATTCCTCTTTCCGAGAGGTGCAAGATTGATCTAAAGATCATCTTGTTTGGATGAGAAAAAGTTGGATTTTGAATTTATTCTCTCACATGTGCAAATTGTGAAGGTCAGCCAAAATTGTATGTAGGCTCACAAGCCCCAAAAGATGTGTCTCCACCCCTAATTGATGGATATAAAAAGGAGAGTGAAACCTCATTTGGACATCATCTCATTACACATCTCTCTCCTCTCTCATTGGTTTGTACAACCTCAAGAAGGCCTTCTCTCCTCCGCATGTGTGAAAGGGCAGCTGCAATTTTTGGATTGTTTTAGGACTTCTCCAACAACGTTGACCAATGTTGACCTTGGGTCAACTCTCACTATTTGACTTCTATTTTTGGGACAAAATCCAATTTTTGGAGGCCGAGTTTGGTGGCATGAAATCCGAGGAAATCTGGACTGTTTGACTTTAGAGTTGACCGCAGCTTTGATCACAGACTTTGACCACAAGTTTGACCAGTGCGTTAACCAGGTTTGACCAGGTTTGACCAAGAATTTCAAGACTGTTTTGGGATGACTTTGGCTGTTATTTGAGGCTGAGTTTGACTAGGTTTGACCGAGCTCCATTAGGGAGGAATATTGTTGGTTTGACCAACATTGACTTTGCTGGCTAGGGCATCCTATTGACTGCTGTTGGAAATTTGTAAATTGTACTTTCTCTCTCTGCTGAATTTGAAGAATAATAAGAAGATTTGATCAAAGGATTTTCCCCACATTCCGGTTTTTCCCTGACATCCACCAAAATACTGTGTCCTCTTGTCTTGGCTTGTCTTCTGGTTATTTGTTTATGTTCTATCAGCATTTACTGTCAATGTTAATGTGATTGCTAAATACGAAATTGAATTGGGCTAATAAGAAAGATTGAAGTAAATTGCTCTAAGCATAGAACATACCATTGTTAACTAAAATAACACAACCAGATGAATTCTTGCTTTGCAACATGTACTATAATCCAAACTGAGCATGGATATGTACATATATTGGAATGTTGCAAAGTTGGTATTGAGATACCTAGATGATGCAGTCAGTCATGGTTTGAGACAGTGCTGTGACTAAAGTGATATGTCGATGCCAAGTGAGCTAGGAGTGTTGACAAACAAGAAGAACACATCGAGGTGTTGCTTCAGTATAGGTCTTGCTTTGATTTCCTAGATGGGCAGGTAGCAGATTTCCATTATGCTCATTCCAGTTGTGGCCGATCCCACAAGATTGTCAGACATGTTGCCATTGATGAAGCATTGAGGGAGCAATGAGGCTCCAGCACAGAGGGAGAAGTGAGGCTCTAATAGTGACTTGTTGTAGTACTAAAGTAGTGAGGCTTCAACAGATGAGCAGGTTGCAGACATTCTCACCAAGCCATTGAATTTCATATTCTTCAGAGAGCAACTTGGAGAACAGGAGAATGTATCCTTCCTTGAGAGGGAAGACTGTTGATCGAGAACACTGAGCATATGTCTTCCCCCGTCTTTGTGACTAGCCATGGACTTGGTGAAGGGGGTTGTGCAGCTATACTCTTAGGTGAGGGTACTCCTTAAAGCCATGGACTTGGGTGGGTACATACCCCAGTGTGCATCCTGCCCACAAGTCACCCTTTTAAAGGGGTCATGGACTCATTTAAGCTTGTTGGGATTGCCTCCCATCTTGGCCACATGGGAGAAGAGACTTAGGTGTGTGTGATCTTTACCTAATGTCAGATACGGCTACCATGGACTTGGTTATGGTAAATGGATCCCGCTGGAAATCGAACACTGGCACTGGCACCCGCACTGCTACTGGATGGTGGGACTGGCCTTGGGTGTGGCGGTGGCATTACTGTTGTTGCTTCATCATCATCCCTCAAAAGTTCTGCTTCCAATTCTTCCATGTGTATAGTGTTGTCCTCCAAATTATTGTCCTCTGGGTTGCTGTCCCAAACTTTATATGATTGATCCTCATAAGCCCAATCATTGATCTCTGTTCATCTTTCATCGTGTGATAACAACCTTACCATATATTTTATAAATAAGCTTGCTCCGGTTTTGTCGGCTTGTTCCTCACATTATGTATGAAGTTGTAGGTGCTCCAACACCTCTCTGTAGAAGAAGTATTTACAACTTGTGAGAGATTTTTTACTTAACTTTGACAGAGATCCTATTCATACATCGGGTGTGGCAAGAACAGCGTGATCGGGAAGGCATCACATAGTCCCCCAATCTCTCTATTTAAGCTGTCTCCTTACAAGCTAAGGGAGGTAGACCCTATTAGAAATGAAGAGGAAGAATCTAGGAGACATAGCTAAAACACCTAACACTTGATAAAATTAACGAGATTTCACAAATTGATTATGTTTAAAACTAGTGCCTTATGGAGTCAAACAAGATCCCGTTATGCAATTAAAGATAAGAATTTGATGTATAACTGCTGCTAAATGACCACAATGATATTCAATAGAAAATGCCACGATCATTCATTAAGATACTAAAGCCAATCGACAAAACTTATCATGAAACGATGCCAAGTGCTTGAAATATTTTCGAAATTATGATGCTTCAGTTATAACCCAGTTCGAAAATCAAAATGTTCCATAGTCAGACTTCAGATAAAAATAAAATTAGCGCATTTGACTATAGAAAATTTGAATTTTTTTTAAATTTTGAAATTTTTTTTATAATTTTTATAATTTTTTATTTATTTTATATTTTATATTTTTTTATTATTTAAAAATCTAAATCTATGTTAAAGCTATAATCTAAAGAAGAATTAGAATTTAAAACCAAATTTAAAATCCAAAATTTAAGATCCTAAGTTAAAACGAAAGCTAGACTAAATTAAATCAAAAAAATCAAATGGTAAAACTAAAATTAGAACTTAACTAAAAAATGAAAATTAACTAAACTAAAATAAAATTAAACTAAATTACAACTGAAATTAAACACTAAACTATAACTAAAATCGAATTAAATCCTAACTAAAATAAATTAACGTTATCAATATTAAATCAAAATCGAAATCTAAAAACATATACCTAAATGCTAAACATTACAAATCTAAATGAAATCAAATAAAGAAAATTAAATGCTGTGAAGTTGTTTGTCGTTTGCTTTGTGTTTTCGCAGGTCGACTTGGACGGAGGCACGATGGCAAATTGAAGAGCGATGGCGTGATAGCTGGCTTGGACGCGGGTTTCGTTTTGTGTCTTTGTTTGCAGGCTGGAGTCACCACGAAGGAAGAGGCGAAGTCGACAGGCAGAGATGCGGCTCAAGTGAGGAGGACGAAGGTTCAATGAGACGGCAGGGAAGATAATTCGAGGGAAGGCAGACATGATGGTGGAGATGGGAGAGCTTGGACGCGAGGGCAGAGGTCGAAGGATGACGGTTTGCAGAGATGGAGGACGACGACGACAAAGAAATCCAGGGTTAAAGAAGGTCGATTTGCAAGAAAACGTATGCAGAGAAAACTGATGGACGAAAAATTAAAGAGGAACGATAGCTGGGGTGAGGGCAGTCGATGGGCAGAGATGAATTTCGATTGGAGAGTAGCGTGGAAACAACGGATCGAAAGGGAATCGAAGGGCAAATTGCAGATCAACGTGGAGCAAAGGAGAACGCTGCAAAGGGATGTATAGAAGAGAAGATAAGGGCGGATGGTTGCAGATCGCAGGGAATGAACAGCGTTCAGAGCCAATATTTAAATCCAGTACATTTAAATCTCTCCTTTCAAATTCAGATTTATCAAATATTGCCCAGATTTTATCCACAGTAGACTATAAACGGTGGAAAAATACATAACTGGATCTATTTGACTCATACAATCAATTCTAACATATTCAATCTCAGGAAATCTCGTTAATTTTATCAAGTATTTGGTGTTTTAGCTGTGTCTCCTGGATTTTTCCTTTTCATTTCTAATAGGGTCTACTTCCCTTAGCTTGCAAGGAGACAGCTTAAAAAGAGAGATTGGGGATAAAGGTGACAGCCCCCAATCTGAGCCGTTGTCGCGGTGCCTGAACAATCTGTGCGACAACATTTTTTGGCGCCGTTGCCGGAGATAGAGTTTTTTTGTCCTTGGTCTTAACGACATTTTATAATCTTCAAATCTTCTTTCGCCATTCATTAGCCTGTCACGAGGGAATCACATTTTCTGGCATTCTTTCATCTCTTCATCATCTTATCTTTCATCATCTCACTAATCATTTCATCTTTAGCACCTGGACATTTCGGTTGGCTTCTTGTTTGGGTGGCGACTCCACTTATTCATCTATTTACTCCCAGACAAGAATCCCCCCTGATATCCATCTGCTATCTCTCGATTATTTCTTCTGTTTTAGAATTAGTTTCATATTCAAGTGGCGACTCCAATTCTTTCATTTCTTACAAGAGTTCCTGCTAAGAAGTTCGCTTCTTGAGGACCTTTTGACTATTCTTGAACACAGATCTATTTCTAAAATCCTAAAAACGATATCATGGATGTTTTTGCCCCATGTAATTTTGCTAATATTCAGGGTTATCCCCATGATCTCCCTCAAATGGATAAATTACCTTCTTTTCAAGGAAATGATGCAGTTAGTGTCAAGTCTCATTTGTTTGCTTTCACTAACTGGTGGAATAGATTTGCAGTTGCAAATAATAATTTCGATGATGTAAAGATGAAAACTTTTGTTCTTACTTTTGGCGAGGATGTTGCTGAATGGTTTACGGAAAAGCCTGATAATTCATTTGATACTTTTGAATCCATTGTAGCTGCCTTTAAGGAAAAGTACGGTGATAAAAGGGAAGATAGGCATTTGGTAAGGGAGATCAGTACCATAAAAAAGAAAGAAAATGAAACGACTGAAGAATTTAACAGGAGATTTAATGGTATCCTTAGAGAAATATCTCAAACTCATAAACCTCTTGATGGATCTCTTCTGAATTTTTACATTGATGCTTTTGATTCTGATACTTCATATGAGTTAAGGCGGGCTAAAACTGCAAATTATAAGGCTTGTCAATCTTTAGCTGAGGAGATTGAAAAAGATAAAACGACATCTGGGAAGTCTGAAATTCCAGATTTTGATAGGTCTTTGACAAAATCTAAGGAAAAAGAAATTGAAAAAGATGATGATGACCCTATGAAAAGGTTAATGCAAAAGCTTGAAAGCATGGAGCTTAATCAAGCGAAATTGATCTCTGAACATGCTAAGGAAATAAGTGTCTTACAGGCTAGGTTGGTTCAAATGGAAAGGGCTCAAACGCAGAATTCCCAACCTAGAAATAATAATGCTTTGCAGGAAAGAGGCCTATCTAATGAGCAGAGACCGACAAATCAACTTGAGTTTGCAAATCTTGTGGATGAAGCTCTGCCTTATTGTAGAGCCTATAATGCTCTTCATGAAGAGGTTACTTGCCATGTTGTCAAAAGAATCATAGCTAGTAGAATGGCAGGGTCGAGCCATCAAATTAATGTTGTTGGTAAGGACTATCACATGCATATAGAAGATCATGAAAGTCATGTTAAGGAACCAGCTCAGATGATTAAGGATGTGCAACCCAATCATACGCAAATGATTCAAAACATGGAAGCTAACCAAATCAATCTTCAAAATAGGATAAATTCCATGGAAGCAAGTCATGCACAAGAAATAAATGTCATGGAAAACAGGTTAAAGATAATGGAAGTTAATCATTCTAATCAGATGTCCATTATACAGAATCATATGATTGCAATGGAAGCAAGACACACCTAGGAAATGACTACCATGAAGGAAAATCACTTGTTGGAGATGAGTTCCATACAGAAAAGGTTGGAAAAAATGGAAAAATTACATATACAAAAGTTTCAGCCAAAATTTGATTATGAAGATTCATCAACAGATCATAAGACTTCTTGTCTGCTAAAGCCATTCCCATCTCATCACACGGAGGATTTAACTATGGTTTCAAAGGATGTTGAGAAAGACCAAGCTTATGTGTCACCATTGACAGAGTATATCCAGAATAATATTGGTCACGCTCCAAGTTCTTCAGATATTTTATACAAACATCTTCAAGATAAGGACAAGAAATCTACAATGGTCTCATTGCTGACATCACAACCCACTCAGAAGAAGAGAAAGAAGCAGAAAAGAAGAAGTAAGTGGTTTGATTCGTCTGATGGTCGAGAGCAGCTTGACATTCGGATAAGACAGAGTCCTACAATTAGCAAGATTGGACATGGCACATCTGAAAAGCAGCCCACAGACTTGCCTGAAAGCAGGCAAATGCTCAACATGCACTATATTGAGCACATCTGATGCCACAGGGCATCCTCTGTATTGTATCTCTAACCTTACACCTTGTTATTTCAGCATTTCATTTTGCAGTTAGAGTAGATTTACTTTTCATGTTAAGTAGAATAATAAATAAAACAAGAGCTTCTATTTTTCATGAGCTTAATGTTATATGATGATATTTGGATGGACGCTACTTATGTAATCTTGTGTGTTGCTTGGATGCAGATTCTGGATTCTCACATTCCTTCGATGAAGCAACGTGTCCCCAAGTAGAGCCAGATGTTGACCACACTTTGTCAACTACCCCATAGCAGTACACCCCCATTTTTTCAAATGGGATTTGTCATGTTCGACGTGGTTGCGCCATTCAGATTCCATCATCCAGATTTCATCGACAGTTGACATTGTTATAAATGATGTAAACCCATTATGCATGTAATGATGTAAATGATCTAAGTAAGACGGTCAACGTATGTAACAACCTAGGTAAGCCTAGTATGTTATTGATGACTTCCATCTTAGGAGGTATTTTGTCTCACTAATTCACAAAAGTGATCGACAGAGTTTTTCCGAATCACCGAGAAGCTAGGGTGGAATTTGTCATCAACATGCTAAGTGAGTCCTAGTGTTTTTTATCGAGTCCTTGTAAAAGTAGTTTCAACTACTTGGTCTACTAGATCATGTTTTGAGTCGCAGAATTGGGTATTTATTTGAGGGTCTATACGAATGGGTATTCCCTCTTCATGTATGTAAATGTATTATCTCATGTAAAAGAGGGTTGGAAAAATAATTATAATCCCCTCTCAGTCAATTAATTAAATTTTCTGGTCAATTAATTTAAAAAATCTTAAACCAGAAATTTAATTAATTTAGGGTCTTAAGTTAGGATTAAATCTTTAAAGGCAAAATTTGTGGGTCCTTGGAAAATGATTTTGAAAGCCCCAGGCCAAGGGAATATTGAGAATTTTAAGAAATTTTGGACCTTTGGGCTTTGGTGGTTAAGTCAAAGTCAAAATTTTGGGGTAATTAACTCAAAAATAATATTTTTGAGTTAATTAAAATTGAATTAAATGATAAATTCGTTTTTTCCCCAAAATTTTAATTTCAACGCTCCGGATTAAAAAATGATTAAATCTTTTGGACGGTTGAGATTATTTTGACAAGGATCATCCAAACTAGCCGTTGGAGATTTTGTCCTATAAATTTAGAGGTCTTTGTCATTCTTGAGTCATCCGATCTCGGGATCGTGCACTTGTCTTGGAAGCTCTTGTAAATTTTTGAGTAATAAAGCATAAAGACTTTGGGATTACAAATTTTGATGTTCCTTCTCGGATCTCTGTGGTGAATTGTCTCTAAACTCTGCTACTTTGTTTTTGCATTTTATGGTTGATGGCCTTCATGGATTAATCTGCATACAGGTATCTTGTGCAGTTTTCTGGATTCATAAAATGACATTTTGATTTTTCTAAAGGATCTCATGTTATTTTCTTGAATCTCTATCAATCTAAGGTTGAGATCTAAGTGTGCAGGGAATTTTTTTTTTTAAGATTGAACGTCTGGGGAAGTCTTCGGTTGGACCAGCTGACTCTCAATAAACATAAATATGAAAAGCTCGTTATTTCTTAAACTCCAAATCTATCTTACGAAATTGGTGGTTTTGCAGGGTTTTCTAAGGCTTGTGCCTCTCCTTAAAATTTTAAATCTCTGAAAACTGTGCTAAAATGGATTCAAATCTGGCCATGAGGGCCTCAGATTTGTAGACTAGTTTGTAAATTTCTAAATTTTTTAAGACTGTAAGGGTTTAATCATTTTCTTGGTGTGTATATCTTCAGATATGGCTGGTTTCTTGCAGGTTGTGGGTTTGAATCATAAATTTTATTTTTAAGATCTGAGCCAGATCTAGCTCCCAAGGGCCAGATCTGGCCTCAAATCGTCTCTGTGTGCAATCTGGGCGTTATTGGATTCGAACAACGTTGAAAATCTAATTTTGAAAGGAGAATTTTTTTTTTGACTGGGTTATTCACTACATTCTGCCTCTGTTTGCTGTCCCGCTCCTCACCATTCTGCTTCAATTTTCCGTTCAGCTACCTTCCTTCACCCTCGATTCTGCTCTCACCATCTAGCGAAATACGCCCTCCCATCGACCTTTTGCTGCTTGACGTCGATCCCATCGTACCCTGTCCGCAGCTCCATCTTTCTCACGCTTTGTCCTCCGTCGTGCCTTCTCGAATCTGCTATCACTCTTCTTTGTTTGTCGACCTTCTGTCCCTCATCGAATCTTCACACCGGTCCATCCATTTTAGCTCTGCACCGTCCAGCGTCTTCATTTCCGCGTCCAAGTCAACCTGCATCATTCGACCTCTGCCTCATTCTTTATGCCTGTCTTCAATCCCTCACGTTGTCGTCCATCTCTGCAAGCCCTGCTCGCTGCTCCGTCCTCCATTCTATCGTCTCTCCCTTCGTCCAAGCTCGAACTCGGCCCGCCGTCCAAGCCAGCGCTCCAGAGTCCTCGACCTGCAGCTGCAAAAAAGAACAAACGCACATTAAAAAAAAAAAAATCACGTTCATGCGTTCAGATTTCACTTGTTAGATTTTAGTTTTAATGCATAGTAGGTTTATTTAGATTATACATTTAATTTCATTTTCATTTAGTTTAGATTTAATTCTATTCGATTTTAGATTTAGATTTTTTTTTTTGGTAATTCGATTTTGGTAAGATAGGTTTTAATTGTTAGATTTAAATTTTAGACGTTAGTTAGTTTAGCTTTTAGATTTTAATTTTTAGTTTTAGTTTAGTTTTAATTTAGTTAGATTTTAATTTTGTTAATTAGATTAGTTTTTAAATTTTGATTTTAAATTTAATTTAGATTTTAGTTTAGTTTAAAATTTAGATTAGAAATTTTAAATTTAGATTTTCAATTGGTTTCAAAATTTAAAGAAAATAATAAAAAAAACTATTAAAATTCCAAAAATTCTAAAAAAATCTAGAAAATACAAAAACATAAAAAATATTTCAAAATTTTTCTCTATAGTCAAATAAGCCTAATTTTTTTTTATCTGAAGTTTGACTGTGGAGTATTTTAATTTTCGAACGGGGTTATAATTGAAGCATCATAATTTCGAAAAATACTTCAAGCATCGGGCATTTTTATCTTAATGATCGTCTCATGATAAGCTTTGTTGATTGGCTCAAGTATCTTAATGAATGATTGTGGCACTTTCTATTGAATATCATTGTGGTCATTTAACAGCAGTTATACATCCAATACTTATCTTTAATTTGATAACGAGATCTTGTTTGACTCCATAAGGCACTGGTTCTAACCAAAGAGATGAAAAAATCGTTATGGGATATTATCGTGAGGGGAAAAAATCGGAGAAAATAAAAATCGGAATTATCGGGAAAAAATCGTAATTATCGGCAAAAAATCGTCACATACAAAAATATTCATTTTTTTTCAATTTTTTTAATATTTAAAGCATCTACAGCATAAAATAAATGCATTGACACATAAATATGAAAAAAAACTAATATATAAGATGTGTAATATCATGTCTAGTGCTACATCACACATAAAACTGAATCCTATCCTGAATACTAAGTCCTGAGTCTCAACTCAACCTCAAAATATCAACAAAAAATATAATAATGTATCTCATATCATGAGTCATAATGTTATATACAAAGGAATGCACCAAATAACCTATACTACTGATTTCCTCTGCCCCTCTTGCGAGAAAATGTAACAGCTTTCCCTCTAGATGAAGAAGTTGGCGGGGCTGGCGATGGACTCTGTTGTGCTCCAGATCCTGAAGCACTAGGAGCTAAAGGAGGTAGACCACGTCCTCTACCGATAGCAGGGGTAGGTGGTGTCACCTCCTCCTCCTATTGTTGCTCCTCCTCCTCCTATTGTTGCTCCTTCTCCTCCTCCTCATGAAACTCATCATTGATTCATCGCTACTAGAAATGGGATCATCAACAAGAGATACATAAACCTCATCTAGCTCAAAGTCTTCAGACTTGGATTGCTCAACCTTAAAATGCGGTAGAAAAAGATTAACATGCCTAACCAGTTGTTTTCCTTTGAGTGAAGGGTACATTCTTGTTAAGGCCACGATAGGGGAGTTCAACAATCAATACCACCAACATCAACAAAGTTCAACAATCAATGCCACCAACATCAAGGTTCTTAAAGGACTTCATACTCTTGATCAAATACCAATCTCATACCCTTACACATAATAGAATCAAATGGAAACAATGCAAATCCCCAAACCATGAAACCCTGAAAACCATTAAGTCTGCTGAATTTTGAGTGAAATCTAAAATTCTAGTTTCTCCATATGAAATCCAATGAGGTTGAAACCACTCTTAAACATCCTGAGTCATTTCATGGTAATGTTAAAAATTTAAGTAAAAGGATGAAAATGAAAAATAAAGGAAATATCACTTTTACTTTAAGAATTTAACATTACCATGAACTGCCAATAGGGTGTGTCAGGAAAATGAGAGGGCTGCAAAAATGACAAAAAAAAAATCGATTTTTGAACTTATAGGATTGCTATTTGATGGGCCCACGATTTTTACTGAAATAATCGCGATTATTTCGAAATTATCGCGATAATATCGCGATAACGATAATTTCAAATTATCGTTTCAAATTATCGCCGATATTATCGTTTGGTTGAAAAAATCGCGATAATTTCAAATTATCGCGATAATATCGCGATTTTTTCATCTTTGGTTCTAATATAATCAATTTGTGAAATCTCGTTGATTTTATCAAGTATTTGGTGTTTTGGCTGTGTCTCCTAGATTTGTTTTCCTCATTTATAATAGGATCTACCTCCCTTAGCTTGCAAGGAGACCGCTTAAATAAAGAGATTGGGGATCAGGGTGACAACCCCCGATCTGAGCCGTTGTCGCGGTGCCTGGACAATCTGTGCGACAACGAGTCCCACATGCCGCCATATGCTTCCCACCATGTGAGTGATCCTCATAAGCCCAATCACAGTAATGACTCAACAACCTCAAGTTGTAATACACATAAACCAAGCTTTCTGCTCGGTTTTCATTCAGCCTGTTTCTTCTCACATTATGTATGAAGTTGTAAGTTCTCCAACACCTCTCTGCAGAAGAAGTATTTACAACTTGTGAGAGAACTTTTTGTGCCAACTTTGGCAAAAGTCCCATGCCACCATATGCTTCCCACCATGTGAGAGCATCAAATCTGTCTCTATCTTCCAGTGCATGGAAAGAACCAAAGTTACCAGTGAAACTGAAGTATCTGCCTAATTCAAGGCGCAATCTAGCACACTCCTCCCTGTCGGGGACCAACTTGTCTAATGCTTTCATGTATCCCTCTTGTACCTCTAAATCTGTGTGAGTTTGATCCTAACCCCACCTCCAAGTGCAGGTTGGCCCAACCAAGATGGAGAGTAGTATTTTGGCATAAGGATATATGCCAAGGCATGTAGTGGAACGTTAAGTTTAATCCACCGTGCACACACATAGTCATGAATCATTGCATACAAGTTGGGATCATTTTCCTTAAAAACATCTTTTATTTGCCCCAACATGTTATCCATCTGCTCGTACACCTCCCCAATCACTGGTTTATCTATATCTGAAAAGCGAATCATGTGATAAATGGGTTTGGTGAAATTCAAAATTTCCCTCACATGTGCCCAAAACAAAGGATCAAGAGCGGTTTCCTCCACCTGTTCAAAACCTTGCCTGTGAGTTATTGTTGCTTCCCTGCCCTTTAATACCTGCCAGTCTGGACTTGATACCATGGCTGCCAATGACTCTCTTACCTTCAAAAGCCGCTTGAAGGTGAGGTAATAGCTAGCAAATCTAGTCTTTTCTATCTTCAACAACTCCAATTTTGAGGGAGTACGGAAAAGCCCATGGGTATTGCTATGATTTGTAATAAATTGTATCATTTTTTTACCTCTCTTGTACAAATCACCAAGCCATTTGTATTGAGGTTGTTTGTTTTTAATTATATCATGCATCAAAAGGTTCATTGTGTGAACCAAACACCCTGACCAAAATATGTTGGGGTATTTATCCTCAATAATTGCTTCCGTTGCCTTACAATTAGCAACATTATCAGTGATGACTTGGACGACATTGTATGGTCCAATACTTTCAATTGTTTCAAGTAATGGTTCTGCAATGTTAATGTTGGTCTTGAATTTGTCTGAATAATCATATGCTGAAAGGAATATTGCATCACTAACAGACATAGCCAGAACACTTATCAATGGCTTTCCTTTTACATTGGTCCATCCATCAGATATAATGGACACCCCATGCTCATTCCAAGAACTTGTCCTTCTATTCAAAGAATGACTTATTTTAGCTTTTTCATTATCAAGTTCCACGGTTCTGGCCTTGTCATACCCAGGGCTCCTGTATCCTCTGGGGTCATCATTAATTGCAGAAACCATTTCATGCCAATAAGGTGGGCGGAGAACATTGAATGGTACCCCACATGCATAGAGAAACCGGAATTTTTTTGAATCCACATCACTCCTAGACCCTTCGTCAAGGAAATCAGATATGGTTCTACGCCTTAAGGAGATGTTTGGTCCAGGTGTGCCTCCATATCCACTGCCATGGGTGGAAGTTGATGGACTTCTTTGTCCATGATGTGATGGACCTGATGGTTCATAAGAATCAATGAAACCCCTAGAACTTTTAGATCTCTGTTGGGCAGCCTCCTCTTCCTTTTTGTATTTCTCTCTCTCTGTTGCTGGCAAACTTACACAAATTTTGATTCCTAGATTTTTATCTCCATCCCCTAGCATTTTCCCACAAAGGTGCCTTCTGGCATGGTTGTATGAACCTATGTATTCTTTATTGCAATGGGGGCAAAGAAATTTAGTGTTTCCACTACCTTTCCCTCCTTCCTGCCTTTGAACATATTTCCACAATGGTGTTTGACTTTGGTCTTGTTTAGTTGGGGCCTCTGTGGCCTCATGTTCTCCAATCTCCCCTTCCTCCTCAGCATACTCCTCCTCTTCAGGATTTTCATCAAATCCACTATAGTCCACTTCTTCATTCTCCTCTCCTCTAATGGGCCTCTTTCTTCTACTCCCCAACACCATTATTAAAAAGAAAGGAACAAACATGAATAAAACCCCAAGCCATATAGCTATGATATTTCAAGTTTCAAGTTTCAAGTTTCTAGGCTGCAAAAAAATGGAGGAATGCCAAATGGGAATAGGAAAAAAATGCAACATA
Source organism: Pinus albicaulis (assembly GCA_034641835.2). NCBI lineage: Eukaryota > Viridiplantae > Streptophyta > Pinopsida > Pinales > Pinaceae > Pinus > Pinus albicaulis. Next base: position 367,334,504 of record CM076573.1, read on the forward strand.
GAAAAAAAACATTTCAATTTTTCACTTTTCAACACATTAAAATGCAACATTGAGAAAAAAATTCAATTTTTCATTTTTGAACAACTTAAAAATGCAACATAGAAAGAAAACTAGATTAGAGAGTCCTACCTCTTTGTCTTGAGTCTTGACTCCTTCAATCCTCCTTTTTGTTCTCTTCAAGCTCCTTGCTCTCTCCTCTTGCTCTCTTGTAGCTTGCTCCTTGCTCTCTCCTTGCTCTCAAGCTCTATCTTTCTCTCCTTGCTCTCAAGCTCTATCCTTCTCTCCTTGCTCATTCACTAACCAAGAATGAAAACAATGAGGAGGGGAGGGCTTTTTATTACCCACCCCCCTCCCTCCCAAAAAAAATTGCTGCCGAAATTTTTTTTCGCGCCGAGGAGCGTTTGGGCGCGAACGCTCCCCGAGTGCTCCCGCCATTTAAAAAATGCTCCCAATTTGCTTTTTTAATGGCAGGAGCGCTCGGGGAGCATTCACTCCCGAGCGCTCCCTGAAACGCTCCCTAGAAAACAGGGAGCGTTTTTAAGGCTTGGAAGTACACTCTCTAGCGCTCTCGAATGGAGCGTGTTTTGGAAGCGGGATCGGGGGGGGGGGGGGGGGGGGGGGGACGTTCAACAACCTTGACCAAGGGTACTTAGTAGACATGAGCACCATTGTCCAATCTGAGCCTGGAACATTTGAAGAAGCTGTGAAGCACCAAGTTTGGAAGGATGCTATGAACGAAGAGTATGAGTTGATCATGAAGAATGATGTTTTGGATGTGGTCCCTAGACCGAAGGAAAAATCTGTTGTCACCTCGGAATGGTTCTACAAGCTCAAGCATGGAGCCGATGGAAGTGCTGAAAAATTCAAGGCAAGATTTGTTGCCCGAGGGTTCTCGCAAAAGGAAGGTATAGAATATGATGAAATATTTGCACCTGTTGCTCGCTACACCACCATCCGTTCAATTATTTCCCTTGCTGCATCGCAAGGATGGAGTCTACATCAGATGGATATCAAGATTGCCTTCTTACATGGCTCAATCAAGGAAGAGGTCTATGTGGAACAACCTTTGGGTTTCGAAGTTTGATATAGAGATACACGTGTATGCAGGTTGAAGAAAGCCCTCTATGGGTTGAAGCAAGCCCCCAGGGCTTGGTATGAGAGGATTGATAACTACTTGATGAAGTTGGGCTTTACTCGAAGTGATGCTGATCCAAACCTTTACTTTAAGGTTGATAATGACAAGCCTCTCATTCTAGTTCTCTATGTGGACGATCTCTTCCTGACAGGTGCAAACCCTCTCATTCATCATTGTAAGAGGGAGCTGGCTTCTCAGTTCGAGATGAAGGACCTAGGACTGATGCACTACTTCCTAGGCCTGGAGGTCTGGCAAAAGCCAGGTGAGATTTTCCTTTCTCAAGGAAAATATATTGTGAAGCAGCTGGAAAGATTTGGGATGGTGGACTACAAGTCCGTGACTACTCCGATGGAACTCAACTTTAAGAACTTGTGTGGAAGTGCTGTTGGGTCCGATTTGGGAAATCCTATCGAGTATCGTCAACTCGTAGGGGCCCTGATGTTCTTAGTGAACTCCCATTTGAACATATGTTTTGTCGTGAACACGTTGAGTCAATATATTGTCAAGCCTCATCACATTGTCGAGCCAAGAATCTCTTGAGATATCTCTGGGGCACAATCAATCATGGATTGAGATACACTACCGGGAATGTGAGGCTCCCTGGATATACCGATGCTGACTGGGTTGGCAGTTGGTGGATCGTAAAAGCACATGTGGATGTTGCTTCACTCTAGGTTCTGCTTTGATCTCTTGGATGAGCAGGAAGCAGAAATTGGTTGCTTTGAGCACCCCCAAGACCGAATACATTGCAGCAAGCATGGCCTGTTGTGAAATTGTTTGGTTGAGGAAGCTCTTCAGTGAGTTGTTTGGACATGTGCTGGATACCATCGTGATCCATTGCGACAATCAAAGTGGAATTCGACTTTCAAAGAATCTTGTGTTCCACGATCGCTCCAAGAATATTGATATCAAGTACCACTTCATTCGAGATATGGTACAACGAGGCGTTGTAAGGCTCCATCACATTGGGACTGATGAGATGGTCACAGATATTCTCACAAAGCTCCTGGGGAAGGTCATTCTTAACATTTCGTAAGAAGCTTGGAATTATGGACAGACCCTCTTATGAGGGTCTCGCTTGAGTTGGACTTTGAGCTTTGGGAGCTCCAGGGGGGCTTGGGGATAGCTTCTTGGAGCTATACGCAACAACAAGGCTAGTTTCGCCTTACCTTGTTGGTGTGCTATTTCCCCATCGTTATGATATTGAGCTAGTTCACCCTTCGTTGATCTATGCCCCACGTACATCCTACCCATGTAATCCGAGACTCATGGGAAGTACCTCTCATCTGGCCAATGAGTTGGGAAATGAGGATAGAGACCATAGCATTACTGATGGATGCATCGTGTATTGTCGTACTCTTTATGTCTAGGATGGGTTGTGTCCAACACCTTGATTTGAGATCAAGCCTGGTTGAGGTTTTTACCTCTAAACTGACTTAGGGTCACTGGAGAGTGGCAAGGTCTTATGACTCACTCTCAATCAAATCTTCTTCATTATTTCTTCATGATTCAGCAGAGAAGTGCCGACAAAGTACAGGGATAGCAGGATGACACAGGATGACATGATGGTACATGATGGTGCAGGATGACAGGATGGTACATGATGGTACATGATGGTACAAGATGACAGGATTGCACAGGACATCAGATGGTTTGATGGGTGGAGTTCTCCCTAGTTGAGAGGGAGTGTTAAATTTGGAAACTAGGGCCAAACTTCACTTTGGATTGCTCATATGATGGGGACGATATTTGTGTTGGATTCCTCTTTCCGAGAGGTGCAAGATTGATCTAAAGATCATCTTGTTTGGATGAGAAAAAGTTGGATTTTGAATTTATTCTCTCACATGTGCAAATTGTGAAGGTCAGCCAAAATTGTATGTAGGCTCACAAGCCCCAAAAGATGTGTCTCCACCCCTAATTGATGGATATAAAAAGGAGAGTGAAACCTCATTTGGACATCATCTCATTACACATCTCTCTCCTCTCTCATTGGTTTGTACAACCTCAAGAAGGCCTTCTCTCCTCCGCATGTGTGAAAGGGCAGCTGCAATTTTTGGATTGTTTTAGGACTTCTCCAACAACGTTGACCAATGTTGACCTTGGGTCAACTCTCACTATTTGACTTCTATTTTTGGGACAAAATCCAATTTTTGGAGGCCGAGTTTGGTGGCATGAAATCCGAGGAAATCTGGACTGTTTGACTTTAGAGTTGACCGCAGCTTTGATCACAGACTTTGACCACAAGTTTGACCAGTGCGTTAACCAGGTTTGACCAGGTTTGACCAAGAATTTCAAGACTGTTTTGGGATGACTTTGGCTGTTATTTGAGGCTGAGTTTGACTAGGTTTGACCGAGCTCCATTAGGGAGGAATATTGTTGGTTTGACCAACATTGACTTTGCTGGCTAGGGCATCCTATTGACTGCTGTTGGAAATTTGTAAATTGTACTTTCTCTCTCTGCTGAATTTGAAGAATAATAAGAAGATTTGATCAAAGGATTTTCCCCACATTCCGGTTTTTCCCTGACATCCACCAAAATACTGTGTCCTCTTGTCTTGGCTTGTCTTCTGGTTATTTGTTTATGTTCTATCAGCATTTACTGTCAATGTTAATGTGATTGCTAAATACGAAATTGAATTGGGCTAATAAGAAAGATTGAAGTAAATTGCTCTAAGCATAGAACATACCATTGTTAACTAAAATAACACAACCAGATGAATTCTTGCTTTGCAACATGTACTATAATCCAAACTGAGCATGGATATGTACATATATTGGAATGTTGCAAAGTTGGTATTGAGATACCTAGATGATGCAGTCAGTCATGGTTTGAGACAGTGCTGTGACTAAAGTGATATGTCGATGCCAAGTGAGCTAGGAGTGTTGACAAACAAGAAGAACACATCGAGGTGTTGCTTCAGTATAGGTCTTGCTTTGATTTCCTAGATGGGCAGGTAGCAGATTTCCATTATGCTCATTCCAGTTGTGGCCGATCCCACAAGATTGTCAGACATGTTGCCATTGATGAAGCATTGAGGGAGCAATGAGGCTCCAGCACAGAGGGAGAAGTGAGGCTCTAATAGTGACTTGTTGTAGTACTAAAGTAGTGAGGCTTCAACAGATGAGCAGGTTGCAGACATTCTCACCAAGCCATTGAATTTCATATTCTTCAGAGAGCAACTTGGAGAACAGGAGAATGTATCCTTCCTTGAGAGGGAAGACTGTTGATCGAGAACACTGAGCATATGTCTTCCCCCGTCTTTGTGACTAGCCATGGACTTGGTGAAGGGGGTTGTGCAGCTATACTCTTAGGTGAGGGTACTCCTTAAAGCCATGGACTTGGGTGGGTACATACCCCAGTGTGCATCCTGCCCACAAGTCACCCTTTTAAAGGGGTCATGGACTCATTTAAGCTTGTTGGGATTGCCTCCCATCTTGGCCACATGGGAGAAGAGACTTAGGTGTGTGTGATCTTTACCTAATGTCAGATACGGCTACCATGGACTTGGTTATGGTAAATGGATCCCGCTGGAAATCGAACACTGGCACTGGCACCCGCACTGCTACTGGATGGTGGGACTGGCCTTGGGTGTGGCGGTGGCATTACTGTTGTTGCTTCATCATCATCCCTCAAAAGTTCTGCTTCCAATTCTTCCATGTGTATAGTGTTGTCCTCCAAATTATTGTCCTCTGGGTTGCTGTCCCAAACTTTATATGAT